>CAXHUL010000135.1:190299-281711 GCA_964019695.1 Loripinus fragilis
TCATATTAACTTTAATCTTAAACTAAGGCTTTCATCCTTTTACGAACCTCCCAAAAACAACGTTCATCTCTTATTTTTACATTGTTACAATAAATATTTTCTATAAAATTTATATATATTTTAGGATACTTAAAAACTTAATATTGAATCATATTAATGGTTTTGCTGTATTGTAGACTAAATTCAGACAGAAAATGAAGCAGTTTTGCAGTTTGACACATGAAAGTGTTCCTGAAAGAATTTTTTGAAAGGGTTATTTTGAAAAAAGTCAGCAGACGACGACAAAAGCATGAAAAATTACACAGCATGCAAAGAGTAAAGTGTAATTACATAGTGCCAGTTAAGATGCCATATCAAGTCCATTATCCTTAAAATTGAGGTGGGTGGGGTATGGGATGCCTATTTTTGTTATCTTACAATTGGGAGTAGTTTCAACCCTCTTTCGTGAACATTGTAAATCAATGTATCTAACCATTTCACGAAATGTTAGCAGCAAGTTCATAATGTGTATTTTGTTGTTTTTGTTGGCCAAAAAGAGAGGGAAATTAGGCACTTTTGCGTTAACCAAACTGTGAAATAGAAATAGCATGTATGATAAAAACAACAGATGAGGTACGTTCTTGAAAGACCAGAGAACGATATTTAGAAAAATTTCTTTCCTAAAACAATATATTTCTAGGAGAAATGTTAAGAAAACTTTGCTCCTCTTGTTCGGTTTTCGAAATAAATTTTACCCATTCGTGTTCATTGATAAAAAAAACAATAACAATACTTTCAAACGGATTTCTTACGGTTTGTATCATACGCTGGCAAAATCTAACATTACCTATGAATAGACGAATTCTTCCTATAGCAGAATTTCTTTTAATTGGTGGATGACATTAAGTGCAAGATGAAAATAATGACATTTTGTGAACGCATACAAATATTGTTTTTTTTTGAAGATTTGCCTCATCGCAAAAACCACCACGAGTGTGTTAATCCGCAATAATTGGCAATAATTAGGTTACCCTCGTTTACGTAAACGACTTAATTTCGCGAAATGAAAAAAATAGGTATGAAGCTTCTAGAGATTGGCGAAACAAGCATTGTTTATTAATATTTAATAGCCATTAATTTTTGGTGGGTGAAGTAATGAAAATGCTTTATTTATTATCTTGGGAGTAATATGAATAAGGCACAACCTTTATGGCGAGCACAGCATGCTAGATCCAATTTTCTATTTATGTGTAAGTTCCACTAGTAGCTAGTGGTTTGGAACGACCCCCCTGGTAGCTCAGACTAGTGTTCCAGGGATGGTTTGAACAGGACCACCTGAGAAGCTGTGATTAGATCACCAACTCACTAGTGAGGGTCGTGGGATCAAGCTCCTCCTGAGGTGGGATTTTCTCTTAAGGTAGTGGTTTGAACAAGAACACCTGGTAGCTCAGGGTGGTAGCTAAATGCTTTCATACAAAATTACAGTTGCTTCTGGCCTGGTTTTAAGGTTGTGATAAGTGTGTTCTGGAACCCAATATGGGTCCGATGTGTGTTCGAGCAGGGTGGGGTGGTGAGGTGGGGCACATCATAAGAATCAGAATGTGTTACCCTTTTCCGTAAAAACTGATATATTACATATTATAGCCCCTAGCCTTAGAGGCTGCACCTCTAGTCTTTCAAAGCATGCTAGTCAAGAGGTACACTGAAATGCATAGAGCAGCGGCTCACTCAGTTGGTAGAGACTCTCAAAGACTATTACAGGTTCACATTTTTCCCTAGAACAATTATCCTCTGGAACGCCCTCCCTGCCAACATACCGACCCTTCCCACCCTGGCACAGTTTAGCGGTGCTGTCTGCCGGGTAATTCATGTGTCCCCCTGAATACCAGCTTCTGTTTTATCTTTTACCTATGCTAACACTCCTACTCGCACTGTACAAACTCATCTCACCACCTTTTCTATCACTTTGTTTCAACTAACCCCCTCAGCACTTGGTATTCCGGAATACCCGTCTGACGTCCCCCTCGGGGATTGAGACGTATTGGTAGATAGATAGATAGATAGATAGATAGATAGATAGATAGATAGATAGATAGATAGATAGATAGATAGATAGATAGATAGATAGATAGATAGATATGTAGATAGATAGATAGATAGATAGATAGATAGATAGATAGATAGATAGATAGATAGATAGATAGATAGATAGATAGATAGATAGATAGATAGATAGATAGATAGATTGATTGATTGAGTGTTAGTCTGGAGATCAAAGGGTTGCTTGTTTAGTATATCCACTGGCGGAGTCACTGTGCTGTGTCTTCGAGCGAGACACTATCCGCCGCTTAGTATTGATTCAACCCATGGAGACCAGTCCTGACATGACTGAAAAATGGTTGACTGGGACATAAAGAGTCAAACCGAACAAAAATGATGTACAACTCTATTCACAGGGATAGAATAAATATATGTAATCCCCTGCAAATGGAATTTAAAAGCAGTTCAAGCTCTTGAAAACCTTTTATTAAAAGTCCTTGATATTTTAGAACATTTCTCATTTTTTGCACATTGTGACACAGTGTTCTGGTACAACTCATTCACCATAATAATGTACCATCGGCAAACTGCTGATGATATCAAAAGGAAGATATTAAAGAACATTACTGAATTCATGGTTTTCGGCATTCTATTTATTTTAGAAATACTAAAATAAGTTATCTGATTTAAGAGTTTATTTCTACCAAGGTTAATCACAGCTCATAGAGATTGTATTGACACATACTGTTATCATCATGTGTATAGAAAAAAGTACTTGACCACTGCTCCCAGTACGAAAGGCCACCACAAAGAGTACAATATTGTAGATACCAGACATATAGTGATGCCCTGAATTTTCGTAGTTTACTAGATAGATAGAGATATAGATAGATAGATAGATAGATAGATAGATAGATAGATAGATAGATAGATAGATAGATAGATAGATAGATAGATAGATAGATGGATGGATGGATGGATAGATAGATGGATGGATGGATGGATGGATGGATGGATGGATGGATGGATGGATGGATGGATGGATGGATGGATGGATGGATGGATGGATGGATGGATGGATGGATGGATGGATGGAGGGATGGTGGGAGGGAGAGAGAGAGAGAGAGAGAGATAGATAGATTATAATGAATGGTGGGTGGTTTGGGGGGATGTGGTCACTGCCCAGGCCATAAGCACTCCCTGCCGGAATGATCAGCTAAGATAGACAGACAGACTGACAGACCGGTGTGAGGGTAGGGGAAGGAGTAGGGGTAGGGTAGATAGATAGATGATAGATAGATAGATAGATAGATAGATAGATAGATAGATTATAATGAATGGTGGGTGGTTTGGGGGGATGTGGTCACTGCCCAGACCATAAGCACTCCCTGCCGGAATGATCAGCTAAAGATAGACAGACAGACATAGACAGACAGACTGACAGACCGGTGGGAGGGTAGGGGAAGGGGTAGGATAGATAGATAGATAGATAGATAGATAGATAGATAGATAGATAGATAGATAGATAGATAGATAGATAGATAGATAGAGACAGACAGACAGACAGACAGACAGACTGACTGACAGACCGGTGGGTAGGGTAGGGTAGGGGAAGAGGTAGGGGTGGGGTAGGGTAGATTAGATTAGGTTAGGTTAGGTAAGGTAAGGTAGGTAGGTGGCCCAGGTGGGTAGGTAGGTAGGTAATGAATGGTGGGTGGGTTGGGGGTTTAAGGGGATGGGGAGTGAGAGAAACAGAGAAGGGAACAACTGTACTTTGCTCTGTTAAAAATAAGTTTCCACATTTTACAAATAAAAAGGGCTGCTGCCCACACTCCCCTGCAGCATTTTAAGAAAGTATGTCAAAAGCATATGGCACTACAATATTAGCATTCAAACACACCATCATCACTTAATCAAATCCAGTATAGAGACCTATAAAAAGCAGTCTAGCAGAGAGAGAGAGAGAGAGTGTGAGTGTACCGTTTTTCTATGCATAATCTGTACAGCCCCTGGGGTCTTTCTGGCAGGGAGCGTCAATACTGGGGAGTTAAAACGTACCGGTTAATAGTGCTGGGGAGTTTATATGTGCAGAGCGATGCATTGTGGGTTTTTATTGACTCATTTTTTCGTCTGGTAACTACATCAACAAATAGCCCGCTTCAATTTGGCTGGTTTCGTCTTAAAATTGAAGTATCGTCAGTTTTGTTCGAATCAAAGTTGGAGAATGTATGAAAACGCTTGTGATAGATTAGAAAAAAGTGAGTTGACTTTGAACTAAATTTCGATTTCTTCATTTTCTTGTTTTAAAAAATAGCGCAATGCAATCAATTCGCCAGTGACGTAACCCGCTGGTACCATGCGTCTTAATGCTGTTTCGTTTAACTTGTCCAATGCCGACGGGAACCAGCTCTGATTCACCGGATACGGAAGTAATTTCATGGACAACAAAACCGGACCATGAGATTTTAAAGATACACTTTGCATAAACCCTAGCCCATTTTGGACCGTATCTCTACCGTAAGAGCTCACGTTGTTCGCAACGCGCTTCGCGCGTTGCGAGCTGTGCTCGCTATTATTAAAGTAAGAAAGACAGCAAGGATCAGGAATCGATACATTCAAGTACCACACCTGTCCCTGTAACAAGCCTATTTTGTTAACATTATAAATCAATATATCTGACCATTACACAAAATATTGGCATGATGTAAAAATGAATTTTGTTGGCCAAAATAAGACAGAAATTGGACACTTTTGCGTTAACGAGATTGTGAAATGACAATAATATGTAGGAGAAAAAGAACACATGGGGTACATTCCCAAAATAAATCCAGGCATTTTTATCTGATCGGACCTAAACCGTATTTATTGATAATGAAAAGTCCGCCACCGTACCAGTCACATCTGGGGTCCCACAAGGCTCTGTCCTTGGTCCCATTCTCTTTCTCATTTACATAAATGACCTCCCTGATAAAACAAGGTCAAAGGTACGGTTGTTTGCAGATGAACAGCCATTTACTTGGGAGTCTCAAGCTTAGAAGATGCTCAGATTCTGCAGCAGGATCTTGATCACCTCCATCTATGGGAGCTGGACTGGGATATGGAGTTCAATCCAAGTAAATGTGTTGTAATACATATTACAAGATCTAGAACTCCAGTCCCAAGCCAGTACCTGCTGCATGGCCAAGTACTGGAATCAGTTGCAGGCTCCAAGTACCTGGGCGTGGAAATCAGCAGCAACCTATCCTTCAAAGGCCACATTCAGAATATAACTACCTCGGCAAGTCGGTCCCTTGGCTTCCTCAAGAGAAACATATGGTCCAAAAATCCAGAATTAAGGGAAATAGCATACAAAACTCTTGTTCGTCCATTAGTGGAGTATTTATCATCAGTCTGGAGCCCCTACACCAAAAGTAATATTGCCAGGCTTGAAATGGTTCAACTTGAGCGGCCCGCTGGACTCTTAGTGAATACTCCCCATATGCAAGTGTGACACAGATGCTCCAATCCCTGGGCTGGCGTTCTCTTGAGCAGAGAAGGTCCGACTCCCAACTTTGCCTATTTTACAAGATAATATATGGTCGTGTAGCCATTGACATGCCTCCATATGTTGTACACCCATTGAGAACTCCCAGGAATTCACACACCCTTGGCTTCCGTCAAATTCAATCCACTGTAGATTACTACAAATACTCATTCTATCCCCTCTCAATCGTGCAATGGAACCGGCTGCCAGCACACATAGCACTTCTGCCCACCTTTGATTCATTTAAGAGGGCAGTGTGCACAGTCAGTCACCCAATGCCATAAATGTCAGTGTACTGTTTTTAAACTTTTTAGCCTATCACTGTCAGCCTGTTTCTGACTTTAAACATTTTAACCCTATCATCTTTTATTCTACTCCAACTAACAAATCTTATGGGAACTTTTTATTTTTAAAAGCATTTCTTCCACTAACACTGCACTGATGCGCACCTGCACGTAATCTCCGAGAGGGGGTGATGCAGCAGAGATAGATAGATAGAAAATACCGGAGAACATTTGATATCCTATGTGACAATGAATGGGGTAATAGGGGACAGCATGATGTGGTGTTTTAGATGGATGAGTTTGGTTGGATATGATTGGCTATAGTAGCCTTACTCAACCCATGTTACTACAAGGATCACATTTGTGGGGGTGGAGTGAGGAAGGACAGGTTACTATCTACATTATTAATGTGAGGTTAGATAGAGTGTGTACACCATGCCATGTCCTACCGTACCACCCCTTCACAACAGGGCACAAATCACAACCTACAACACCCAACGACACCATATCCAAGCAACACACTGTACACACCATCCTTGCTTTTCTTATTTTATTTATTTAACTCTAAAACCCAGAACCCTCTGTATTGTTTGTGTTATATTGAGAGGTGTAAAAAGTGACTTATTTATTATAGTAATTATAAATCTCCTATATATGTTTTAAGTTTGGAAAGTATATTGAGCTTAGGTGGAGAGCGCCTCCTTTTGCGGGAACAAGACAACTCGTCGACTGAACAATTCGTCAACACATTTTTTGAGACAACTCGTTGACAGATCCTGAGACAACTCGTCGACGCTTTGTGAGACAACTTGTTGACACCTTTATTCTAAGTTAATTGACCAGTAAATTATTATTATAATTGGTAATCAGGTGCAATTAGGGATAGTAATATAATGTACATATTGAGTGCAGTCAATGAGCAACATTTACTGTAATTTTTGCTTGGATGCTTCTGAATACTGGTGATGAAATGCGTCATATTTATACGTACGAAAATCGTAATGGGTTGCTGACAGGATAAAAATTGCTTCACTTCATGCAAGTTTGGAAGGGGATTGGATCTAGGGAGGAAGTTAAGTCTACCCCATTCACGTTTCTCACTCATTCTCTCTCTCTCTCTCTAGGAGGATTCGGACATGACTGAAATTGTTGACTGGGACTTTAAACATTGACTCAATCAAGATATTAGAAGGAAGTCATATGAGTTATTCATAATTTTATTCACAGAAGCAATAAAGAAGATTTAAACAAACAAACAAGTACTTAAATTGCAGCTATTATCATTTACTGGTCAATTAAATTAGAATAAAGGTGTCGACGAGTTGTCTCATAAAGTGTCGACGAGTTGTCTTATGATCTGTCGACGAGTTGTCTCAAAAATGTGTCGACGAATTGTTCTGTCGACGAGCTGTCTTGATTCCCCTTTCGCGATGTAACTCCTTTCGCAAATTAGCTATACCCATACACTACACACGTGGATTTACTAAAATTTCGAATAATATTAACAAGAAAAACTATAACATGTGTTACATGTTATAAACGGCGTTGTTGAAAGGTTCTTATGAGTAATAATAGATGAAGGATAAATAGATGATCTAACATGAGTGCTCATGTTTTATTGAATTTATTGAACGAGTTGAAAAAAAAAGAGATAAAATGCGAGGCTTGCCGAGCATTTAATCTCTTTTTCGCAACGAGTTTAATAAATTCAATAATACAATAGCACGAATGTTAGATTCTATTTATCATATGACAAATACTTTGAAATCTCATTTCCGGCGTAAAAACGTTATAATTTTGTCATTATGTACGCAACGTTGTTATGGACGTCATAACGTTTCCCGAAAATCGATAAACCACTAGTGGTTTACAGATTTTATTGCATGGCGTTATTTCACTCCCAGACGCGACGTCATATGATAATAATGAAGTTTTTTCTTGCAGTGAGATATACATTAAAGCGGCTTTGAAATGAGTCGTTTCGCTAATACATAAACTATTCAATCAGACGGTGTGATGGGGAAGCAAGCTTTTGTGAAAGCTTATGTTTGTTTTCAAACCACAGTGTCACCGAGACCCTTCGATTATGAATACAAAAATATAAGACTTCTTCCTTAACATAACTGTAAGTGGGCCGATCAAATATTAGATAGACATTTAATTGTTCAAAATATTATCCATTTTGGCCACTTGCTATACAACCGCAACTTTTCTTTACAAACACGGGTAGCTCTAAAAAAGAAACAGACAGTCAGTGTTGAAAAACGTGTTCCTAAGAGATAATCAGCCCGGGACCAAAATCGTCATTAATTTTTCTATTGCGGTATTAACGATGTTAAGGGAATTTCAATATATTAAGCCTACAGAAACGTTTGAGATATCAATCTTATTTGGTACTTATCGCATCTTTAAGCCGAATTTATGCCAATGCACAGCCTCGCCTGAGCTTTCGCTGCTTGCAGTAAACTAGAAAGAAAATCTTGAAATTAGGTATCTGTCGCAATTTAAAGCAACGAAGGCTTAGTCGAGTTTATGTCAATGCACATGCAGTCTCGCCTGTGATTTCGCTGCTTGCATCAGATGAGACAAAATATGAAAATTAGCTTTTTTCGAATTTTAAAGCTAAGTCGAATTTACGAAAATGTACAGACTCGCCTGAGCCTTCGCTGATAGCTGAAATGAGAAATAATGCAGAAATTCGCTATTTCTCGATTTTTGAAGCTCAGTCGAGTTTGCGACAAGAGAAGCGTCTCAGTGGTGATATGCAGCAGCATCAGGGTTTTTATGCCCAGCATGTTTTTCTTGTTTGTTTGTTTGTTTTGGAATAAGTGAAATATGCCAACGTGAATTGTTCGCATATTATTTTGCATGTTAATTTGGCCGCCAAAGATAACTTGATTGTCCATTGTTTCTATGATGCTTCAGAATAATGTTAGCTCCTATCATAATTAAATCTCGTTAGGTAATTAATTACTCATATACAATTATGGGAGTGATTAGTTAAATACCCTAACACTCTCGTTAAAGGTGGGTTATCAAGTCATTGACAAACTCAACCGCTAAAACGTATAGCTTTATTATCTGAATTCAAGTTAAACCAATTCGAATATACTTTTTTATTTTTATACTCTTTGCGAGCTTTATATACTGACTTTTTCTTTATCATTTTTTATCCTCTTGCAAAATGGACCATGATTTGCCATGATTTCGATTTGCTCATGCTGTTCATTCTGACGTAATATCGACGTAAGTGTTTTTCAACAATTGTCGTCTGACAAACACTTTTAGGTGGTAGCCAGATGTTTTAACAAATGGAAAAAACACAAAAGAATTCAGAAAAAATCGTTTTATTACACTCCCACTCGCAGCGTTTCTTTGCTAACGTCAGTCTTAAATTTTCAAACATCAATAACAGACGGGTGACGTCCGCGTATGTCGCGATACTTTTGTCTTTTATGCAACTGATTGAGGAGTATCTGTTGGCATCATTTTTTTTATTATTCCTGATCCTTATGATATAAACAGCCAATTACGTCAAAAATCAATGACGTCATATAGACGTAATGAACGTTGCCAAAGGCCTAAAACTTCATGATTTGATTTTGTCTTTCCTTTTGCTTTCAAGAACAAACATCAGTTCGAAAACTTTTTTCGTTCATAATGGAAGGTATGGGTACTCTGTAACTTTTTGAATTTGAGTTGTCTCAGAATTATCGCGACGTCACGGCAATCATAAGCCACAGCGTTTCGATTTTCTTATTGAATGCAAGCTGAGTGACGGAACTTGTCAATTTTATTTTTCACATAATGAAAATATCTAATTTTCGACATAAATTAGCATTTATCAAGTGGTGCGTTTTTAAAGTCCTTCAGTATAGATGACAAAACGAAATATATAATTGGCATCTAAAAAGTTTTTGTAGGCAAAAATTGAAATTCCCTTGACATCGTCAATGCTGCAATAGAAATATAAATGGCGATTTTGGTCCCTTGGTTAATTTTCTCTTAGAATATTAGATCAATTCAAATATTTTTTTTTATATTTTTATACCCTTTGGGATCTTTTTAAACAATAATATGAAAAAAATTGGTATTTAAAAGGTTTCTGTAGCCAAATTTTGGAATATACTAGACATCTTCAATACCGTGAAAACTGGTCCGGGGTGTAAAATGCATGACAGGGTCCGGTATTAGTGCTAGTAATGAATCCGGGACGTTTCGCCCCCAAACCATTTCCTCCCCTAGTCGTTTCGCCCCCAAGACGTTTCCCCCCTGGTCGTTTCCCCCCTGGTCGTTTCGCCCCCGCTAGTCGTTTCGCCCCACTAGTCGTTTCGCCCCCATAGTCGATTCGCCCCTAGTATATATAAGAAGTGCTGTCGTGTCTAATCTGGGTCTAAACTGTTTGCATACGGTAAAAATCGCCACGTATTTTAAAGGCGTGCAAGTTCATAGTTTTTTGGTACTTGAGTAGGCCCTACGTCATTCTTGAAACTTGCATGCACGGCAATCTAGTTGGACTACAGTACAGGCCTATATATATCGTCCTCATCTACGTCCCTACTTTAGGCCAGTGACGTCACTGTTTAGGTATATGAGCTGCAATGGCTCTGGCGATATTGCATATTAAGAGGCACCATGTTCCAATTTGACCGAGATAAAATCGAGTTTGAATTTCAGAGCATGTTTCTGACTGCGCGATGTTCAATCCTATAGAATATTTGTGGAGGGAAACAGAATAAAACTATGCAAATTAAACATGTTAAACATATTAAAGATAGAAAGAAAAACTTAGCGTTTCCTGTTTATTTATTTTTTTCTATAGAAATAGACGCGGCCTTAGCGAATTTGTTAACTTTAATCACAGGAGCTTGAAGTTCGGTCCTTATATCACCTATATAGCCTCAAAACCAAAAGCCCACGGTGCCATTACGTAGTACGTAGTAATGACATTGTGAGCTTTTGGTTTTGAGGCTATAGGGGTGATTTAAGGATCGAACTTCAAGCTCCTGTGCTTTAATGAACAATATGAATCTTTCACACAGCGCAGACTAAGTGGTGTTTTATCAGGTCAAGCTCATCCAGCATGTCCAGCTACAGGGGCTCGTTTATCTAGAGCGCATAACGAAGGTGCTGATCAGACTGCGCCGATGCGAGGCTGTTTGTCGCATCCAACAACATCGTGTTTTCTCGCATGTAGGCTCATTTTTCTTTACATGCTACCCAGATCTTAGTCTTTGAGGCCTTATGAAAGAAAGCTTAAATCGTTTAATAAATGATAGGTCCAGAGAAAGAAACTTTAGGAGAATAAAACTGTAATGATATTCTTACCCATCAATTTAAATATGTGTCTTGGGTGCTCAAAAGAACCGTCCCGATGAGTTGGGTTGGACGAGACCAAAACTTTTATACATTTTTGGTTGTTTTAAAATGCGAAAGACTCATGAGAAAATACAATGCGACCTTTAATTACCATCTACGTCCTAACTATATATATGCGAGCAAATGCTCTGACGAGACTGAGCGTTCACTATTCACAGATTTTTATAAACGCGCTCATTTTTCACAATATTAAACCCTTGTATACTGATGACGTACTTTTGCAAAAAGTGAAGACCCAGATGAAATGCCATATGATGTGGCATTTCATCAGGGTCTACACTGTTTGTAAAGACAAAAATGATCTACAAAGAAAGTATTTACACCGTCGAACGCGCTCATGGCAGACACGCGACATTCAATAAACACTCAATCTATCAATAATCGATGATTGATAATCATTCACACGCTTTGATAATCCAATTATCGCTGTTGTTGAGTAAGTGGATTATCTTAATGTTTTGACAATGACAATTTTGAGGGTTAACATTTTGATAATATTGTTTGTATTGGCCAATATTTGGTCTGAGTCTTCATCTGCTACCATATTTTGTGTAGACTCTGACCAGACTATGCAGATGCACTGGCTCGTCTGAGCCTTCGCTGCTCGCCGATGTAAAATCAAAATCAAAAACTCATGATGCTGGATTTCTTACAGTCTAAATTAAAAGATACCAACTTTTTCAATGAAATGTTACCTGCTTTATACAAGGCGACGTCGGATCGGGGTCCGTACTCTTTGCATTTCCCCAAATATTATATCTTCATGAAATACCTTTTGCGACCTTGGTTCTCACTGTCTGCAAAAATGATTTTATCAATTTTACAAAATAGGCACATTTCTGAACCTTATAGAGTCCGACAAGACGCTGCATGATGCAACACCTAGTCTGGGCCTGCAATGTTCGCCAAGTCGACAAACTGCAAACCTCGGGGAAGACAAGGAAAATGCCGGACCCCACGCCTTACTTCCTGAAACCGATGACAAATGATTTGGATCCAGATCAGCCCCGGTTTCTCGTGTCTGACCTGGTTCAAACTGTTTGCACGTGACAAGTCCCCACCAGCGAGAACGGGATAAGTCAAGGTGAATGAGCATGGATGTATATACATGTGTCAAGAATAATTTTCACATTAAGATTCTTAGGTCGGCGGAAATCTGGCTGATAGGGCGAGTGAGTGAGTTTGTGCTAAGCGCCCCACCAAAACATCAGTAGGTCATATGGAGACGAGGCCACGACTTAGAGCCTCGTACGACAGACTAGAGGAGTGGGAGATCGAACTCAAGACCCCTGGGTGCAAGGCGAGTGGATTACATATCCACCACAACACGGCGACTATATATGGCTATCTACATCTACATCTAATACGTGCGCGGATCCAGGAATTCTTGCCAGGGGGGAGGGGGGTCCAGGCCCGACAGCCAGAAAACAGTCCTGACTACGTTTTTTGTGTGTTTTAGGTCCTCAACTTATTTTACAGTTTTACAGTGGTTTATCAATGGTTTATTTAAGAGAAAACTATAATTTTCCAAGGCTTCAGAGGGGGTCCAACATTTTCCAGGGGGGGTCCAACATTTCCAGGGCGGGGGGGGGGGGGGGGGGGTCCAACTTTTTTCAGGTGGGGGGGGGGGGGGGTCTAAATGCTAATTTGTATAGAAACCCATAGAACTTGTAATTTTCCTGGGAGGTCCAGACCCCCTATGCCCCCTCTGGATTCGCACATGTTATAGTTGAAAATCGTCTGTCACCATTGACCATTATGGGCCGAATAGACCATTGACCCTATCAACAAACCAAAACTGTTGAAGATTTGTATTTTTATTATTTTAAAATTAATTTACAATTCACTTTTATGTTAAACTTCTATTAAACATATCTATAAAGGTAACCTACAGCATCCTGGGGTAGCATGCGGTATCCTGTGGTAATCAGACCGACCCCCACCCCTCGCTCCCACTGCCCATTCATCCAGTCTCCGCCCGTCCGTCCATCCATCCACCCAAAATTCCATCCACACTTCCATCCACTCACCTAGTAATATATGACAATATTTTTTTTAAAAAATGGGGGCGAAACGACTAGGGAGGAAATGGTATTGGGGGCGAAACGACTAGGGTATGGGGGGCGAAACGACCAGGGTTGAAAATAGAGGCGAAACGACTAGGGGGGAAACGACTAGGGGGGAAACGTCTTGGGGGCGAAACGTCTTGTTACCCTAGTAATTAACAAAAAATCAAAAGTCATAAAGAATCTTTATTAGCATTTTTAAGAAGGCTTTAATGAACAGGTGATCCAATTTTTAGGGTAGACATTTGCATTTTAAACACCATTTTGATGCATACAAACTTTGGTCCCGGAATTTGGTCTCGAGTCTCGGGCGTTGGTCCCGGCTTTTATTCCTTCCCCTTGTTATCTTCAGTCTTTTATGAAAACCAATACTTGTCCGCGGGGAAAGAAGACTTCTCAAGTCGAAAGAATAATATCCCATGCATTTTCCTCCTTTAGATGGAAAGAAATCCAACCCCAGCCATGAATTTGCGGATGATAGGAAAAATCTACAAGCATGATGATCGTTTGACACAAGTTGCTTCGATGACATCGAAAAGTCATCGAAAACAAACCTGAGGTCAAACCAATCGAATGACCTATTTTCCGCGTTTTGCCTTCAATCTTTCTAAGGTTATTTTCTTATTCATATTTTCTGCTTGTATGCCCGTTGTCCGTTCTGTTTGTTTGTTTAACATTTCCCTTATTCTATTTTCTAATAAAATGAAAAGTTCGTTTCTGTTTTATCGTGGCACGAAATAATTTAACCTCGCACATAGCTAAATATAGAATGAATGACGTCACAATGATTTACAGAATAGTCCTTCATTTACTTATTTTATATACTTATTTAAGAATTTCGTATCTATAGTAATGAATTTATAAATAAGTTCGCCCCAAAAACCACTGATAACACATAATCGGAAATAGTTTCTTGGTAGAAATATTAATTACAATTCTAAGTTATTCTAAGTTAGACCATTAGACCAGCTGGCGAGGGTGAAAAATAGGTACAGCCCGTGGGGAGAACAGCTGTTGAACATCCGACATTTACACTGAAAAGACACCCGATTTTAGACGTTTTAAATACTCTTTTAATAAGAGTAGTCTACGTTTGTTTTACTTTACCCTTGGAAAACCGAAAAATTTAATCAAAACGTTTTTTCATTGAACAATAACTTTGATCACACCCCTCTTCGGAAGAGTCCATTTCAAAACCAATTACAATTATAGGCTAAGTAACCACTGTTTCATAAATGAACTAATATTAGTTACTTATGCATTAATAAGTAACGCCGTAGAAAATACTTCAGGTTTTCGTGTAAAATTAAAATGCATCTTTATCTTAGTACACATTTCATCAATAAAATAGACGCTTAATTCGTTTTCTTTTCGAAACGGGACGATAGATGGGATTACTTGCTCTAGCGATTTTTTTTTATGAAGGAACAAAATCCGGTGACTGTCAAGTTGACACAAATACGAGACATTACAATTTTTGTCTTCTCCTGAGATATTTTTCGTAGATCAAGGTTTGTTTTATCAATACATACTTATATTTAAACTGTCGTATCTCGCTGTAGAAAAATCTTTACGAGGTCGAAGCTGATCTGTTCAAATAACTGTTAAACTCTGTTTACTATAAATCGTAAGTCCGTGTGGCCTAGATAATCGGACAAAGCTGTTAAAAGTACGGAGGCCCCACATGCAATAACAAGAGAACAACATGGCATCTCGAAACGATTTGGTCCGCTAATGTTGAAGTGTAAAACGATTCAGAAGTCAACAAAACAACAACATACATCTGTATGTTGTACTTGTAAGTTGTAGAAATGCAAAACTCATTAGACAGGTTTTGGTGAATGCGGGTCAACTCGGCCTTGAGTCAAGTCGGCCCGGGTCAACTCTGCCCGCTAATAGATCGGCCTGGTCCTATTTTATCTACTTTTTTCACAAGGGATGCCAGTGTGAGGTGTGTTTTATACATAAAAATGTTTAGCAAAATTTTGAGGGAATAATGATTGGTTCTATCTATATTGCTGGTCTATCAATCTTGTTTCACTCTACGGGTATGACTTCACTACTGTAAGAGAGAAGGACAAGAAATATAGGCTATTTTTGAGTCGCTTATTCTTATTTCCTTTTAAAACACAAAGAGAAAAAAATCAGCGGCACCTTTAATCATGGATCATATATATTTACCAATATATTATCCATGCTTTCGTGTTAGGGCCCGTTTTTACTAATTCAATGGTCAGAAAACGATAATTGCCATGTTTGCAAGATATGGGAATTTAAGTCTGTGCTTGAAAACGTGTGAAAACTTTCATTAGGTTTAAGACAGCAATTAACTTTAATCAAAGTTCTGAAAGAGTATACATGTACAAAACACACCATATACAATATACGTCCCTGAACGCTCAGAAAACACACCGGGCTGAGTTGACTCAGGCCGAGTTGACCAAGGGCCGAGTTGACTCAGGGGCCGACTTGACTTCGGGCCGAGTTGACCTGCTACCGTTTTGGTCAGACATCTCGAGATGGTTTTAGGCTTAAAAATTATATGTCTGTTATATCACCTCACCTTTAAACCAAGGGTTGGGGGGGGGGGGGGGCAGCAATTTATCAGGATTCAATCACATATTTATTTGGGAACACCTGCTGTTCTGATATTTTTATTGGGTGAACAGTAGATGCTGGGTCCAAGCCAAACTATGCAGAAAAAAGATGAGAGTACTCCCCCCACCCCCCGGGCTGAAGCGACCCACGGCCGAAACGACCCGTCAAAATAGGCCGAATCAACTTACCCCAAAATTTGGCCGAAACGACCCACAGTCGAAGCGACCCACGACCAAAACAACCCGGATTCAGGGGTTCAATTTGAGTCAATAAGGTGTTTGCCAAAATTTTTATGTCGTTTGCCACTGCAGTGTTCATTATAGGCCACACCTATGGGTCATGTACATATTTTTGGTGCAGAAAAATAATGCTCATGGGCCTATTTGGCCCAATTTCCATTCACCTCATAGAAAAAGACAAATATTGAGTGTAAAATGCTTATATTTTCCTATCCGTAACTCAAAAAATGTCTCATATTGCGGCAGTTTATATGAGTATGCTATTCTCTTAAGTTTCCCACATGTTTTGGCTTCTGGAAAGCCTCGTCTCATCAAGATGGTTCCTTTGAGCATCAACAACCTATGTTTTTGATGAAATTAAATGAAAAAATAATTTTAACTTAAACAAATTGATTTCCATTTTTTCAATTATTTCTCAGAATTAAAAAAAGTGCCCAAATGGTTTTTGGTTTTGGGACTGCCATGTCTCAGCAAACAGTGAAGAACCACGCCTTTCAAAGCAGGTCATTATACTAGCCATTCCCATGGGCCTTGTTTATACATTTATACCTGAAAGATTTATAGCACCAAGATTGCTTCAAGACAAAGGATTTTAACTTGATTTAGTTCTATGTATATCTGAGATATCAAGACAGAACAAAATTCCTCTGGTAAGGATCAAAATGTATTCACTCTTTGCCCTCTGTGTAATTGTGCATGCTTTTTTGCTGTCTGCTGATTGATTTTTTTGTTCAAAATCAACATAAAAATTCAGAAATACGATCAGAGTGAGAACATTTGGGATATACATCTTACGTATCTTTTGTAGGTCCTGATCTGAGACAAACTGTTTGCAAAGGCTGTCAGCAAAGGACACTAGTAGGCTTGGGCAGCCTGATGTGGGCCGAGAGTGTTTGTTAAAAAACTATTTAAACAGTTCAGATTGGAGCGCATTGGCTCTGGGTATGTGGTAGGGTGTATGACTCCAGACACAAGGGTTGCGGGTTTGGTACCTGATCTGGGTCAAGACTGTTTGCAAAGGTTATCAGTGAGAAGAAACACTAGTAGGGAAAGGGTTAATACCATTTTTTGGCAAATAGTTCAGACTGATTAGACTCTTTCATAATTCCAGATAAGGATCTTTTGGACACCTAAAATTGTATTTATTTCCTAACCCATCTCCTTTGCCAAAATGTGGGAGTCCCACCATACAAAAGAATATAGCCTTTCTTCTAAAATCAGGAGTCCAAGCATAGAAAATGGGAGTTCAGGGCTGAAAATCAGCAGTAAGTTCTAGAGCTCTGATGGTCTGCTGCATATTTTTGCTGCCTGCTGATTTTTTTTTCAAAATAAACTTTTTTCAAAATAGTCTTTCAGGATAAGGTAAAAAAACAAGCATTTCCGGCCACTTTTTAGAAAAACAGATAAGGCAGTCAGACAGTTTTTTATACCCCGCCACTTTAAAAAGTGCAGGGTATTATGTTATACCCTCCATTCAAAAAATTGCGTTTGAGTGTCCGACTGTCCGTCAGTCCATCAGCGCATCGTTTTCACTCTCTGCTGGGAGCATTTTTTAACCAATTTTCTTCAAACTTGCTATGAGAGTTGATATTGGGAATGAGTGTCTGGGGATAGCAGATGGGTAAATTTTGGCAAATAAGTACAGAGTTACAGCCCTTTATTGACGTTAGTATTTGGTTTTCACTCTCTATCTTTGGCATTCCTTTACCGATTTTCTTCAAACTTGGTATGAGAGTTGATGTTGTAAAGGAGTGTTCTGGGATTGCGGATGGGTAAATTTTGACAAATAAGTACAGAGTTATAGCCCTTGATTGACGTTAGAAATATGTTTTCACTCTCTATCTTTGGCATTTTTTTACCAATTTTCTTCAAACTGGGTATAAGAGTTGATATTGAAAAGTAGTGTCCCATGGCGGGGTTTGTTGCATGCCTGCAGTGCTTTTATTATTTTTTTATTTCGAAAAAAAAAAAACAGACAAAACAATTTTTTTTTCATCAAAACATAATGAGGCACCTTTTTGTTAATGTTAAGCATAAAATGTTGATACATGTATTATGATTTTGACATCTGAATAAAATAAATGAGGCTACTTTTTTTTTGTGAAGTCTGAAAAAAGACAGATGAGGGTATGATGATTTGAAACAGTTAAGGGAGGGCCTGAGAGGAGTGTCAAACAGTTTGAAGCCAGATTGATCAGGCCTGACAGTTAGTCGGAGCCCGATCTCAGGCTTACAAGTGGCTTTTATTGAAAAAGTAGGAATCATAAATGAGAAAAAGTCGGAAAAAGTAGGACTACTTGTAAGCTTGTGATCTGGGTCCAAACTGTTGGCAAAGATTATCGACAGAAGATACTAGTATTAAAAGAGTTAATACAATTTTTTGTCTAACAGCTCAGACCCTCAATAGACTCTTTACTGTGTCGCAGCTGATCTGGGTCTACACTGTTTGCCAATGTCTGAAATATTTTCTCCATATACAGTGATTTTATTTGGCCATTTTTACCGCCTATATGGGAGTCATTCCCAATCAAAAAATGGCCTTTATTTTCCCAATTTCATGTATTTTGGTACTTATTTTCCAAATTTTTATGATATATTTTCATATATGTGAAGGAAAAGGTAGCTTCCAAAAATCCCAAATAAAATCACTGAGTTAGTCAATTACAGGATCCCAGGTGGAAGTCATTAAAACGGGATATTTATCACTTCTTCCTTACCTGATAAGCTGTCAAATAAGCATTATGTATAATAGTTTGTAATTGAGGCCTCAGTCTGAACAACTTTCAGTATAAAATGCCTAGACTCACACTGAATATCATGTCATGTGTAGTGACACACTACTGTTCCAGTTTAAGAATAGCTTCCAGGTGTCCTGTATTTTGAATTTTTATGGTATTTGCCTTTTATTTTATTCTTCAGCTACAAATCAGGGTTTAGTAGGAGTCCTAGGACAGAGATGAGGAACAAAGCCAAACCTTTCTACAGGACAATGAGAGCCAAGGACAGAAGTTTGATGCTCCCTTTTCGCCTTGAAGTTAATATTGGTTGTTGATGACAGCCAGAAATTCCTACAAACAACTTGTTCTCCCAGAGATCTTATCAGGAATAAATGTTGTGATTCAACATCTAGACAACCATTTAAACACGGTAAATATAAATGCATTTCAAACAAATAAACCCATTTCAGTGTTTGCATGGTTCCCAGAAGTTAATTATTCATAAGTTTGACCCTACTGCTGCTGTACCTACTTAAAAAATTAGAAACCCTATAAATGTAGCTTCCAATCAGTAATATGAACAAAATGAAAAGGGCTTTGAAAATTGTATTATACATGAAACAGGTCAGCCGACATTAGGTGTTGTGGTAAATCTTGACATTTATTGAATGATTTGCATTATAAAACATTCATATAAAATTTTAGGACATTTATGATAATAAATTTTACCAAGTTTAAGGGGGTTTAGTTCACCTGACAGAGCTCTCACTAACTGACAATTTGCAGTTCTGAACTCCCATTTTTGGTGCTGGGACTCCTATTTTTTGAAGAAGGCTATATTCTTTTGTATTGTGGGACTCCCACTTTGTGGCAAAAAGGGCTCTGGCACTCGATCCTGTTTTCAAAATCCTAGTGAGAGCTCTGCCTGACCAAACGACTCAAGGTAAGCTTTTGTGATCATTTGTATCTCAAGCGTTGGTTGTCAGCAATTGCTTCAAAGTAAATCCCCTCCATATTTAAACTAAAGTAAAATGAGCTTAAAATCTTGGAATGAAAACATTAAAAATCTTCTTTACTGAAACCACAATCGCCTACAGCCTTGATATTTGATAAATAACATCATCAAGTGGTCCTCTTTTAAATTTGTTAAAATTACATGTATGACCTTGGGGACCACCCCCCTTCCAGCCCAGGGTTCAAAAGGGGTCATGACAGTTTCTAATTGATACCTATGCACAAGCTTTAAAAACCTGTAGGTGAGTAATCTAGGGCCACTAGGCCCTCTTGTTTTTGTACATGTGGATAGTTAATCAGTTAAACCCTATATGTTGCTGCTTGTAAACATATACACAGAAATTTATCTTTTTTAGTAGAGTACAGTGGATCAGTTGGTAGAGTGTTAGACTTGAGATCAAAGGGTTGCATTATGCAAGTTCAAGTGTCATCGCCAGCAGTGTCACTGTGTTGTGTCCTTGAGCAAGTCACTATATCTATTGCATAGTACTTGCTCAGTTCCTACAGAACTAAATAATTGTTAAATGAGAGTTAAAGTTCAAAACAAATTATCTTTTTTATCCTACTAGTCTCTATGTGAAATTTTCTGATAACTGACATTTTTATATCACTGGTTGCCACTCAATACTTTTTATTTATCAGTTTAATCATACCCAGACCTTTAATTAGAGGGTGCAACAGAAAATCTTATTTCTCAACCAAATCATAATATGTTGTGGGTACTCAAAGTAACTGTCTCCATAAGATGGTTCTTTTGAGCACCCAACACATATGCTAAAACTTATTAAGAAAACATTTAGAATTTTAAGCTAAAAATTTTGATTATCTAATCCTGTACCTACTGGTTGCTGTTCATTTTAAAATTTAGTGGTTTAACCCTTTTGGTTTGTTGCTGCTTATATAAAGAAACTTATCAGCTGAACCCTACTGCCTGGTTGCTTTTTACTAATACTAAAGCTACCAGTAGGGTAAAACTGATAAACTGTTACATTTTATTATTGCAGATTGTGGGGATGGGGTAGAAGATTGGCTGATAGAGTATTTCAGACTGGTTTTGGAGGAAGTAGGTTCTGATGTAGAGAAAATCAGCCCTGCATGGACAAAGCTGAAACAGCATATAGCTTTAAGGTATAATCCTTCATGATTTGATAAATAAAACTAGGGAGTCATTTGGTTGTCACAAATATCTGCAGTTACATTGAACATGACATAGTATTACATTTTTGAAACCTTGACCTTTGGAAAAGTCATATTAGCAATGCAAACCTTTTGTTGTTATCTACATGTACAAACCATATGCATTTTCAGTGTCCCAAAAGGAACCACCTAATCTATTATCTGAACCAAAGGTCAAATCAGAAATCCTTAACAATTTCTGCCATCTACACACCATAGGCAATCAGTGTGAAACAGAACATCACTTCACAACATTTAAGAAGTATTTGTACACGAGCCAATTTAATTACAGTTTTAGTATTTTGAGGGCTCTCTTAAAAGAAAATTACCACCTACCACAAAAATATCAAGCCATTGCCCATTTCAATAAGAAATCTATTCTAAATTTAGTTTTTTTTATGTCCTTTAAAGAAATCTGGGGAAAAAATAACCTTCCTAACAACCTGGAATTTTATGAGTCTGATGATAACAAACACATTTTAAAGGATGGTCTGACCTTAACCTTATAATCAAAGTCCATGTCAGGAAAACAAAGATTTCTTGTTATCTACACAACTCGACAAACATTGTGTCAAATAAAAATTTTCACTGTCAAAAATATAATAGTAGCTTACAAAATGCTGCAATGCATTTCAGTCTGATTTTATACATGTTTGACCTTAACCTTTGGCTTTAAGATCATACCAGAGATCTGAAACCTTTCATCCAAAGGCAATTATTGTGCCAAGTGTAAACATCCTCCGTCAAAAATTGAAAGAGGAGTTTGTATTACATGTACAAATTTCATGACAGATTATAAGTTTTATGACCTTGACCTTTGACTCCAAGGCTATATCAGTGATCTGAAACATTCCTTGTAATGTTCACCCCATGGGCAATAATTGTGCCAAATATGAACACCCTAAGTCAAAAGTTAAAGGTGACTAAGGGGGCCTTTTGATGGTAGAGACCCACAATAATATACATGTATTAGGATTTATTTTGTCAAAATTGAGAAAAAAGAAGCCTATTTTGGATAAAAATTGTTGGAGTAAGCTTCATAGGTCTAGATTAAGACAATTGGAGTGTAAAATGTAAGTGTTTTCTTATCCATCAGTTTTAATATATGGGCTCAGGGTGCTCAAAAGAACCATCTCATTGAGACGGTTCTTTTGAGTACCATGACCCACAACATATGTTATGGTTGAAAAATAAAAACAAAATGCTTCATACTCTTCTACTTACGCCTTAAAAGGCATGTGAACTGCATCTTTTTGCTTGTAATACGTCAGGCTGATAAAGCCCAAAATTACCAAATTTTAAGTATTAAAGAATTATTTCCTTTTAACTCCTTTTGTATGCTGACAAACTTTTTTTTGTTGTTGTTGCTGTTGTTGTCTTCTGATTGTTTTCACCATTTACTGTTTCATAAATTCTTTCAAATATATACCATGACCACAATGGAAAACATTTTGGATCCAGATCAGGTGCAACCTTTTTTGTTGGGTCTGATCTGGGTACAAACTGTTTGCAAACACTATCAGGTGATGACAATACAAGTAGGAGTCAGGATGCCCAATTTTTACTGTATACACATTTCTGATTGCAGATTATAGAACCCAAACCAATTGGAGGAAATTTGCCTCTTTTTCTGATGATCATGAGCAGATACAGCGAGGCTTCAATGAAGAGAAGAAATCCATTTGTATGAGAAGAAAACTACAGAATAATTTCGTGACATATTGAGCTTATTCTGTAATATTCACTAATAGTTACATTAAATGATATAAATAGATTCAATTTCATTTAATATTATATAATTGGTTATAAGTTTTCAAAACGATACAAGAGATTCATATGTTATACCATAAACACAGTCTGCATAGAATTATATGAGTTGAATGTTTAACAATTACTTGTATGAAGAAGTCATTTTAACAATGAGGATCAAAAAAAGCGGTGTAATGAAGGAAAACACCATTTTGTACTTGCTTACTTTCAATTGCGATTTTTATGTACAACTATTTTGAATTTGTAAGGGATGAAACTGTGATTGTTTATAAGGGAGATAATTTAAACTGTTCTATTGCACTTATTGATCACCATACATTGTAAAAGGAACTACTTTTATGATGGTAAAATGGATGATTTTTTTTCAATTTTTTACATAAGCTGGTGTTTAAAAACTTGGATTGCTCTTCAAATACAAGGTTTTCAGCATAAATCTTACATAGTATCGTAGTCAAGATATTAGAGAAGGTATCTATTGTAAAATATTGCAAAATAATTTGACCAGTTCATTCAGAAACGGTTAACGCCAAAGGCCCCTAAACATTCTTGTATTTTCCTTCTGCGTTTACTTTACAAGTTACAAATTGCTTTAAAATGGTCAGTATCTGTCAAGAAATAACATGGATTACAGATATATCCATCTACCTTTGGAATTATTTCACACTAAAATTTCAAAAATTTATTACCTCCCTTTGGTAGTGTAAAAGCTGAAAACCCTTAAGCAAAATATTTTTTAGCGTAAAATTGTGATTATTTTCTTACCCATCAGTTTAAACGTATGTTTTTGGTGCGCAAAAGAAACGTCTCATTGAGACGGTTCTTTTGAGTACCCACAACATATGTTTTGGTTGAGAAATAAGAAAATAATTTTCTGGTATGCACTCTTATCTGGAGGCTTGTAATTACCTAACTATATTGGAAGGCTTGTACCAACTCATGCTTCTTTATACTGGCGGGTCTCCATTCTGAAATAGAGGAATAAAGAAATGCAGCTCAGCGTATGATACTACCTAGTTAGTTTCCTCTGCCTATACTTGAGGGTCTGGATGGGGTATAATGATTAGTGAATGATGGCCTTTTTTATAATGAATGGTGAATAATGTGCCAAAAAATTAATGAATAGTGAAGAATGAGGGCCTAAAATTAATGAATAATCTGATTTTTTTTTAATGAATTGAAGAAAAATTAATGAATAGTGAATAATCAGATTTCTTTGCCACCTTTCTTACTGTTAATGAATAATTGGTCTTATTTTAAAGAATAACCCAAAATTTTAATGAAATGAATAATGCCAAATGGGCTAAATTTTTAATGAATAGTGAATACCAGACCCCCCCCCCATCCAGACCCTCATACTTATCTGCATTATTTGGTTGGATAAATCTAGATGCACTTTGAAATTTAAATTTAAAGCAAACCGTCTGGCTAAGATGGATCTTTCTGTCAAGCAGGCTATACAGAGGGTATAGATGACCCTGAATCTATAAAGGACACAGTTAAGTGCACCCTGTATCCTCATGACAGCAAATCATATACGCATCCATCCAAAACCTCTAAAATTTGGCCTGAACTGAACTGTAAAGGTGTGCACAGGGTGTGCGAATATAATTCCGTATTTAATAATCAGTGAATATAATGTTTCACCCTCTTAACCCATTTCCCGCTATTCATTTCAATTATCGTCTATAGTAGGGCTGACTATCGATGTCAATTTGGACTATCGCGATAGTATCACTATCGTGGGAACCACTATCACGATACTATCACTATCGTGCCATACTATCACGATACTATCACGATACTATCAGGTTTTCTTAACAATGGCCCGCAAACTCACTAAGAACAGACATAATGGGTTTGCACTGGCAGGAGTTGCCTGTGTAATGTTTTTATTTAATTGTTTGAATGCTGTATGTTTGTAGACTTCACATTTTTATAATTACTCACTTTAAACCATGTTGTACTATTTAAAATGAAGAGAAAAATAAAGATATAAAATGTTAAGTTGTTTACTGTTTAATTGCTTTCAATTAGATAATAGATCACTACCTTTGGGACAGGGGAACACAAAAAGAAACTGAAATCTGACACCATTAGTCCTCATTCAACCAGTACTTCTACACAGTACTTGAAAAGTCAATTGTCAGATCCTCTCAGGATTGGCACAGTTGGCAAAAAGACTAGATATTTGACTAGACGTAAAACTAAAAATATATCAAAAAGCAAGGAAATTAACACCAGAGGTACCTCAGCTTTTCTGCAACCTCTTGTCTCTCAGAACAAATTATGAAAAGTTTCAAAATTCTAACAATTGGCTGGTTTCCAGTTCTTTTTTAAAAATATTAGCTTGTCAACATGTTCTGGTTTGAGACAAGACCGCTGCGCTGTAACAATGTCACCAGCTGTGGAAAAAACCCTCTCTGAGGGTACAGAGGTTGCAGGAATGCAAAGGTACTTTTTGGCCAGAATTGCCAGGGTAGGGTATTTGTCAGAGTGATTCTTCCACCACAGAAGTGGGTTTTCATTAGCATTAATGGGATTCTCCCTTTTATACTGTGAGACTTCAGTTTCAACAATTTCTTGTTTGGATTTAGGGGGCTCTACATTTGTTATATAAACGTCACCAAAAAGACTTGACATGGCCGTTTTGTCAAATACACTACCCTGGGCCTCTTCAACCTTTATTTTCTTTTTGACTGGACTGCCTGAGGAGGTAGGAATTATGTCAGGATTAGCAGGCTGCTCTGTTTGAAGTACTGGAATAGCTGGTAGGTTGGGAAGGGCTGGGGGGTCAGTGGCAGTATCTTGCTCTTGCTTAACCACTATCGGTTTCTGATTTGAGATTGAAACTGCTTCCACTGTTAACTGATGAAAAGCCTCCAGTCTCTCATCATCAGTTAAAAATGGAGCCAGTTTGAATCTAGGATCAATTAGAGCCGCGAGAGTCAGTTTGCTTTTGACACCTTGATATCTCCCTGAAAGATCATTGGTGATAGCACTTTTCACATTTTTGATGAACTCAGAGTCATCGTCTTTATGCTGCATGAATGTGATGAGTTGATGCTGCAGTGGCAGTATCAATGACACTGTTGGCATTGACTCATCACATAAGACATTTGTTGCTGTGTGGAGAGGAGTAAGAATAGCTATCAGCTCCTCAGCCAGGGAGATATCATTATCACTCAGCAATGCAATATCTTTTTCCTTCCCACGGATTTCTTTGGAGCTTAGTACTGCATAAATTGCAGGTTGTTGTTCCAGAAATCTAACAATCATATCCAAAGCAGAATTCCACCTTGTGGATACATCAATGATAAGCTTGTGATCAGGCAGTTGTAGCAGCTTTTGCTTATGTGACAGGCTTCTGGAAGCTGGTTCACTTCTGTGAAAAAATGCGACAATATGCCGTATTCTTCCTAACAATTTGGCCACACTGGCAATTTTCAAAGCACGCTGACAGCCTAAGTTGAGTGTGTGGGCAAAACACCCAACGTGCAGTTCCGTTCCAAATTCTTTCCCAGCAACAGTCATGTTGGAGGCGTTATCGCTGACAAGTGGAACGCCTTTCTGAAGACCCCATTCTTCAGTTGCAGCTGTTAACACTTCTGCTATATTCACACCGGTGTGGTTGGCTTCCATGGTTCTTGTCTGAAAATAGAAAAGGACTGGCGATTTTGAGAAACGCACAGTGATTGATACTAGTTACTAGTTATTCAAAATTTATATTTTTAAATTGAAATATCTTGCAGTTCTGGCCACACCAAATATCTCTATTATATTAACAGCCATAACGGCAAGATATTAAAATAAAATCAAATAATTTTAACATAATATTCATATGTTAAGATAGCATATATTTTGGGTGCTCAAAAGAACTGTGTCATTTAGCAAAAGGCCTGAATATATTCACAATCAAATCCAGTCCTCACCATTGTTTAATTTATTTTATCCTCTTTGAGATAGATGCAGTTTTTTTTTTGTTTTTATATAAGTAAGGAGGAAGGTAGCAAAGACCAAATTTCGATACAGTCAAGTGCCACACCTGAGCCTGGACACCCTTTTATTAGTAGATTTGTCAGCTGCGATTTTTATAAAAAAATATACCTGTAGTACAAAGTTCTGTACTTTCCAGTCTGAATTGATATGGACACTCGTGATAGTAATGTATGACTGTGTAGCCCTGCTCGTCCACCCATCAGTCGTCAAGGCAACATAGTTGCCCTTGAGAGCATCCTTGACCTGACTTGCTACATCCAAATACAACTGTGGTACCTCTTTCTCTGAAAAATGCTGTCTTGAAGGAAGTGTGTACTTTGGATCCATAACACGAACTAGATTTCTGAAGCCTTCATTCTGGACTACTGAATAAGGTCTAAGATCTCTCACAATAAACTGAGTTATGGCAGCAGTTATAGATTTTGCTCTTTGCGATGTGGAAGCCAGTTTTGCACCAAAAATGTTAGCTATCGTACCTTCAGCTGCAGGCAATGCTGGGGCAGAAACAGGCACCTTCGATTTGTGAGTCCCACGAGTTTCTGAGGTGGTGAAAGTTGGGTGCTTTCTTCTTAAATGATCTGTAAGATTGGTCGTGTTACCGCTATGTCTTAGCACAAAGTTACAAATTCTACACGCCACTTTCTTTTTATCCACGCTGTCTCCCTCCTTTACAAACCCGAAATGTGCCCATACGCTCGCCTTTCCGTTTTTATTTGGAACAATTTCGAAAGCCGTCGCCATTTTTGCTTCTATCGAAAGTGAAAGTAGAGCGTGTTCGATTGCTACCCATACTCATTACCGGAACCACGTGTGTTGCTGGTTTTTTATTTTTCTTTTTATTTCGGCCACATAATTTTAAAATAGATGATGTTTTATTGAGTTTTAAGTTTTCAAATTGTTTGATTAAACACGAGCGGCGGCAGATGTTTAGATATTTTAAATTTAAAATCCAATACTGGCTAATGGCTAATCGAACACGCGCAGAGTTTGAAGTTGATACGTTTTTAATCAAACACGCCCAGAACAATCGGAAATGAGAAAATAAACACTCCATGGAGAATGAAAACGGCGGAGTTTGTGAAAGGAAATAACTATCGAAACTATCGATAGTTGAATGAACTATCGGCGATAGTTATCGATAGTCCATTTTACCATCGATGCATCACTATCGAGGCAGTTCCTATCGCAATGCATCGATATATCGATGCATCGTTACACCACTAGTCTATAGGCCATTTTGTGTTTGTTCTAAATGTTCTAAAATTTTGAGCACAACACTATTAGTTTCAAATTAATGATTTGGTTATCAGGTCTTTGATTTTCTCAATGTTTTAATGAACACTGACCAGACTGCTCCTTTATGAGCAGGCTATAGAAATCAAATGTTTTAGAAAGACATGAATAGATTGCTCCTTTATGAGCAGCCAAAGGATAAACTGCGATTTCCTTGACAATTATGTCTCAGGGCTGTCGACGCGTATTTAAAAGTGGTCCAGCGGAGGAAACCATCGAGTGCTGAAGGCAGGAGAGGTGGAGAGCGCCAGAGGGGAATTATCCCCCTTCTTGCCAGGGAGGTTTGGGGGGGGGGGGCCTCCCCCCTTCTGTGTGTGTTTTTAATGGGTTTTTGGTCACGATCTTTTGCTAGACTTCATCTAGATTTGGCTGAGCATCTTTCCTTGACAAAGAAGACCTCACCAGCTTAGCACAGTGGGAAGCCGATTGGCAAATGAAATTTAATGTAGCCAAATGTCACTAAATGAGAGTGACTCGGCATCAGCATCACAAACAAATTCTTTTGACTATCAAACTTTGGAAAATGTTCGGTCGGCAAAATACCTTGGTATCACCATTACAGATAACATGGATTGGTGTCAGCATGTCTCAGAAATCTCTTCCAAAGCAACTAAGACACTTGGTTTCCTTCGCAGGAACTTGGCTTTTGCACCTAAGAGTACTAATGAAGTTGCATACAAAACTTTGGTTCAGCCTAAACTAGAGTATGCAGCACCCATTTGTAGCCCTCACTCGAAACTTCAGATTAATCAGATTGAGAAAGTTCACAGGACAGCAGCCCGCTGGACCTGCAGGAGATGGCGAAACACGAGTAGCGTCAGCGAAATGCTTGATGAGCTTGAATGGCCATCTCTTGAGGCCCTGAGAGACCAGTCCTCCTTGCTTCTCTTTCACAAGATTCATTGTGGAGCACTGTCTATTGATAAAGACAAGTATATGACCCTTGCTCACAGTTTGAAAACTACCAACTCATCACATAGTGCTCAATACCGCAGACACCAGACATACAGTGATGACCTGAAGAATTCCCTTTTCCCCCCCTAACTATTCCACACTGGAATAGTCTGTCTCCTGTGGCCAATGCCCAGTCCACAGAGGTGTTTAGGGCACTCCTTATTTAAACAAAAATTCAGCCAAAAGTTTTTGTGTTTTTTTTCTTTGTTTTTGTTGCTTTATTTTATCAAAATTTCAAAATTTGCACTCCCTGGCGTAATGCTCAAGTCTGAGCGAAGCCAGTATTATAGAAAGAAAGAAAGAAAAAAGTTCCCTTGTCCATAGGCATAAAGTGAGATCTTTGGCTGCATCGTAATGAAGCCTAGGATGAAGCCAGGGCCTGATGTCGAACCACAACGGCTAAACACTTCTCTGCTGAGGCTACTTAAAATCGAATGAACGTTGGGGGAACCGAAAAGTCTTGGGCTGAATTGGAACAGGCGGGACTTGTATATCCGTAACAGAATGCATTGTGACAACACAGGCTCATGATGCTCATACTCGCAAATTCAAAACACCTTAAACATACTTTGTCCCTTGACACATTATTTGATTTAGAATATCTAGAAGAAGAAAAAATTGACAATTTCAGGCAATATGAAACTGGATCATAAGTTGCGCAAAAATGCCTGCAAATAAGCATATTTGCCATGCCAGTGGCATTTACCGGGAAAAACTGGCAAATAATGGGAAATGCTGGCAAATATGATTTACAACCCTCCACATTTAGATTGGTAGTTTCAATAATAGAATAATAGGTTATTTGACTTAATATTTCATTTCTACTAGTTTATCAGGCTATCAGCTAAATAATGTTAGTTTAAGGTATAAGTCTAATTCTTTAAACATTTAAATTTAATAAAGTGAATTTTAGAAGAAAAAAAACCTGTTTCGTACCTGCCAAAGTACTTATCAGTTGGCTTGTGCATAGCTACAGATAAGGTTGGGTGAGTGACCCATATCTGTACTATAAACCAATTAAAGACACTCCTGTTTGTGGTCACCTGGACTTTAATTGTCTTAAGTTAAAATATGAAATAAAGGTTGGGTATTTGGATGAGTGACCCTTATCTGTACTATAACTCAATTAAAGACACCCCTGTTTGTGGTCACCTGGACATTAATTGTCTTAAGTTAAAATATGAAGTCAATCATGACATCCTATTGTTCATCCTTGCCCCTGGCTATACAGTATCTACTTGAAGATGTGTTGCTTTAACAATTTATGACAGGCACAGGTGTCAAACAATTGCCAGATACACAGGTAAATTTTCTCCCCATTTAAAGGTCAAATTAGAAAATACCCTTGTCCTGCTGAACCCAGAATTAACCCTTGTCCTGTTGAATCCATTTTTGAAAACACTAGATCCTGATCAGATGGTTTCTTTCAGAGGCCATCTTATCAGGATCTACACTGTTTTCCACACTAATTGAAAATACAGATTTAAGCTGAACAGGATCAAATTTGGGAGAAGTGTTCCTGTGTAGTACATAAACTATGCAGCATGATAAGGGCTAAAGATAATATTTATTGTTAAATATTATTGCAAAATTTCATTCTAAGATTCATTTTTGGCTGTTTCAAAATGTTTGGGCCTCAACGCGAGAAGACCTGTCTTGGGGGTTTCTGACCATGCAAGACTCAAACCAACCTACTCAGTTACAGAGAAGAGAGTAGCTGGAAGGCTGAAATTTTGGGTGTAGCAAGCAAGTTCGTCAATTAAACTTTGTAGAGAGTGAAGAACAAAGGCGCTTATCAGACTGTGCAAATGTGTAGGCAGGTCTGCGCCTTTGTTGTTCACATACAGTTACATCAGATTTTCTCTCAACATGGTCCATACATATAATAATGTCCATTCAGACCATCCGATTATGAAATTAATCAAGTATCATTATAATTTTTCAATGTTTTCACACCTTGGCTTGGCTGGTCTATTGATAATTCATGACACGCACAATGAGCGTTTTAGAATCAATAAATTGTAGCAGACTGAATAAAATCAAGGCTAGATTGCACTTTACCGGGCACAACTGATTTTGACTAGCTATCAGGGTCTGTTTGCTTCTAAATTATTTCTTGAAGCATTTGATATGGTGGATACATGTCACATGAATACAATGGGAGACAGCAGTCAGTTTTCTCCCTTGACTACTCTCTCAGAACAACTAGGTCCAAATAGTTGGGTCTCCTCGGTTTTTATCCCTGCTTTTATTGCAAATATTGGAAAAAAAATTTTCTTGAAATATGACTCAGAATATTCCAAATCAATTTAAAACATCTTATTTTATAATCTTTTCAACATTTTTACTCAGTTAATGCTTATCAGCATCTCTTAATTGGCACAGCTGTCAAAATAATTACACTTATTTATCACCTAATCACCATTATGACCCTATGATAAAGGCAGAGGATTTCAAATGGTTGGACCGGTTTATCATTTGTTACACCTCGGTAGTTACCTGTGTTTATCAGGGACATTAACTGACTGCTTTTTGCCATTGAGGGGGTATGGGGGCACATGCCCCCATTTATCATAAGATATGTGAACTGACTGTACAATGGTGCCCGGTAAAGTGCATGTGTCCCAAAATAAAGAGGTGAGCACAAAGTAAAATGAGCCGAAACTAGAAAAAAAGGGACACGGCGGAAGCATACTAGGCCAAAAAAGTGGCCCGGCACTCGCTGGACCTACCGGACATGTGACGAAGGCCTTGTGTCTCCAGGTACATGTACAATACATACACATGTACATTGTTATTTGTATGGAAATGTTAGATCAATGATACATACACCATGGAATTCCAGGCTATTAAGACAATTTATTTACTTCTTTTAAAAAAGCTTAAACTTGTTGTTGATGTTTTTCTCTTGCTGACTCAGACGAAAAATATCTGGCAGAAACACACCCAAATGATAAACAGCCATGAATATTTTATCATGCCCAAGGTTTCCTGATTAAAACATATACCTACATCAAACTTTGTAGACAAAATACTTCAATAGAATGTTTTCTTTTTAGCTTTTTTTTTTAAAGAAATTTTAGGGGATTTCCACAGCTGTCTCCCCTTAAAACAGAGCCGGAAACCAGGCAAATCGGCGATTTTCGTAATTTTCCGTAAAAGAAAAACGTCCACAGGTCAAACCGTCGCCAAAAAAAAAAAAAAAAAAAAAAAAAAAAAAAAAATAGGGAGGAAGCGGCTGATAAATTGCAACCTCACAGAGATGACCGTTGGTAAATCTCATTTTACCTGGGATAGTGTCAGCAATAATATCTCTGATGTTAAAAGAGAATGTTGAGGAGAAGCTGAAGGAACTAACAAACAAACATATACCTTCAAAAATGCTATCTGGAAACAAAATAAAGAAGCCGTGGATGGACAGGACAGTAAAAGCCCAGCAAAGAAAGGTGAAGAAGCTTTTTGCCAAGCAAATACAAACCGGCAAAGCCAGACACAGGAGGCAATACTTAAAGACCAAGTCCCAGGCCCAAAAGGAAGAACGTCAAGCCTACTGGAAATATGTTGAGAACATCATTGAACTGGGGGATAGTGACCAAGAACAACAGCCAAGTAAACAGAAAAGATTCTTCAGTTTCATTAAATCCCTGAAACGAGACAGCTCAGGCATTGCACCACTAAGAGACCAAGGAAAGTTGCATAGTGACCCCGCAGACAAGGCGAATATACTAAATAATCAGTACCAGTCGCAGTTTACAGAGGAGGATAAGACCAATATACCACAGCCTGAAGGAGAACCCTCGCCCACCATGCCAGATATTAATGTTACTACTGAAGGGATCCGGAAACTCCTGCAGAAGCTGAATGTGAACAAGGCAACTGGACCAGACATAATTCCTGCGAGGATTCTCAAAGAACTATCAGAAGGGATAGCCCCTTTCCTCTGCACAATATACCAGAAATGCTTGGAGACAGGATCAATCCCTGATGTATGGAAAACAGCAAATGTCTCGGCAATCTTCAAGAAAGGTGAGAAGTTTAAAGCTAGTAATTATAGGCCTGTCTCCCTGACCTGCATCAGCTGTAAGATGTTTGAGCACATTATCGTGAGCAACATTATGCGCCATTTAGACAAGCACAAACTTCTTACTGACTGTCAACATGGTTTTAGACGCAGGAGGAGCTGTGAGACGCAGTTACTTACCTTAGCAGATGAGCTCATCAAGGGATTGGATAGGGGCAGACAACTTGACTTACCTATATTAGATTTCAGCAAGGCATTTGATCGTGTCCCTCATGAACGTCTCCTTAAGAAACTGGACCACTACGGCATCCGAGGAAAGACTCTGGAATGGATTAGAGCATTCCTTACCAACAGAACCCAAAAAGTCACAGTGGAGGGAGTTGTATCAGAGTCTATACACGTCAAGAGCGGTGTTCCCCAGGGAAGTGTGCTGGGACCAATACTCTTCCTAGTCTTTATCAACGACCTCCCTGCCAGCGTTCAATCCAGTTCGAGACTTTTTGCTGATGACTGTGTAGTATACAGAGAGATACGATCAGACAAAGACTGCCAGATCCTCCAAGATGACCTCCAGAAACTATGGGAATGGGAGAAGTTGTGGGGAATGTCATTCCACCCTGAGAAACGCAGCATTCTTCGAGTACATAGGAAGAGATCGCCAATCATGTTCAGCTACTCACTCAAAGGCCATACACTCAACTGTGAAGAGTCAACAAAATACCTTGGGGTTGAGATCTCACAAGACATGACATGGAAACTCCATATTGACAAGACTGTAAAGAAAGGAAACAGCACCCTTGGATTCCTACGCAGAAATCTCCGAATAAACAGCGAAGAAGTCAAACGTGCGGCATATATCTCACTTGTTCGACCAAATTTAGAATATTGCTCCACAGTCTGGAATCCATATCAGGAAGATCAAACTCATAAGTTGGAGATGGTGCAGCGGAGAGCTGCTCGGTATATTACAAACCGCTATCACAATACCAGCAGCGTTACAGACATGTTGGACCATCTTGATATGGAATCACTAGAATCCAGAAGAACAAAAGCCCAGCTCACCATGATGTTTAGAATTATCAACAACTTGGTGGATGTGCCTGCACAGCAGTACTTAATCCCAGCATCAAGTCGAACAAGAGCAGCCCATTCCCATAAGTACAGACAGATCTCCACCTCTACATCATACTACAAGAACAGCTTTTTTCCACATACTATCATAACATGGAACTCACTGCCATCAGCTGTAGCTGAAGCCCCTGACTTGGTATCCTTCAAGCAGGGGCTGTCCAACATCCAGTATTAAATCTGCAGTCGGCGCCAGCCACAAGTAGTCTCTAGTGATTCTCAGAGCTATGCCGGTGGGGTTACCATGCCCCTTAGCGGTCACAGTAGCCGGATTGGTCGGAGTTGAAGGGATGAACATGTGGCTGGGCCAAACTTTACAACTTTCTTCTATCTTTTAACTATCCCCGGTTCTTCTAACTTTACTATCTTTCTTTTCCGTTCTTTTACCAGCACCACCACCGTCGCATAAGAGTCAAGAGTGACTGCGTCGACGTATGATGTAGATGTAGATGTAGATGAAAAGAGGAATCACCAAGGCCAGGATAATGACTGGTGTATATATTTATGCTACAAACCACAAACTCAAGATTCAACCAGTATTAGGTAGATCAAATATGCATACTTTGTAGGTTGGCTGCAGAGGACCTTCAACATATGCTGCTGAGATGTCCGGCTCTCTCCGAAGGCTAGGGTCCCTTGTTCTCCTCCATTAGACTACTATACTGTTGATCAGTCATCTTGGATCGTCTTGAAGTTATCCCGCTCTGGCTCAGATTAATTGTCCGCCTGTGTGTTGACAATACGAATATAAAAAGTCAGATTCAATCCACAATAGAGGGGTGCTTCCTGGAAGTTTGGAGATGCTAGGTAGACGTTTCTGTCATAAATTACATATTTTACAACTGTATCAGAAACAGTTCAAATAATTCTTCATGGTAGCAAATATGGCCGTCTCCTCTCAGATGCCTAAAATGTAAATATTCCAGTCCGTACCTGATGTTTTGTTGTAATTACAACGTGAAATCATTTGGATTATTGCTGCTGTACGTGGATTCTTCTACGAGGGATCACTGGTGCGCCATTGACTGGCGAGATTTACAGAACAACAACAACAATTGCCGGCAGAGTTTGGGAAAATTCTATAAGGACCTCGGACACAATACTGGGTCAGAGTAAGGACCCAGAACTTGATTTTAGACTTTTTTCTTTGTTGGTTCTTAATAATTGTAGTGTATACATTGTCCTGATAAATCTGAGTGATGCCACTTGGGCATCACAGAGTATTTCGATACATATAACTATAGCATCTAAATCTATGGTATTATGTACACGCTCGAAGCCAATATATGCAGTATGTTCTTTCGAGGTACACACTGTCTGTAAACCATGACTGTTAGTAGCGCGGGGTGATGCAGCTTTAAAAAAGAGAAAGTGGAAAAGAAAGGACAGAGAGAGAGAAGAAAAAAGTTCGGCCGGATGAATCCGATCTAGCTTCTGGTGCGGTACCAGGGCATACATGGTCCCCGCTAGCATAGCACAACCCCTTTGGCATCATCAGGAATTTACTTGCAGTCGACCGGCTCTAACAGTAATTAGAATTTATTTGCATCCGACCGACCCTAGCAATAATGACAGCAATTAGATAGATCTAAGATCCATATGGCGTTAAAGATGGAGGCCATTTATCAGTGAAAACATTGTTTGATCTGAAAAAAGTGTCTCAAACCCATGTTGAAAATTTTTTGCTGTGCAATTGAATCTAATTGAAAACACTCAGCTTGTATAAAAATAGTATGTGGACAAGATGGCCGCCAAGATTACAGTAAACTACGAAAATATAAGCAAATCCAAGTCAAGTAATTTGCATTCAAAATGCTTATTTTACTGGTTCTTGACTTTACAGCTATCACCATTGTTACATCCCAGAGATCATGTCACTCATGCATCACTCAGCATTTGATATAATATATTTGAGATTGAGTCCAGGATGGTATCCAGCTACTTTTGACAAACTTATGGGAGGGGCACCTTACCTACTGGTAGGCATCATGTCTGGTGGATTTGTAACAGACCAGATGCATTGCCTGTTGGAGCTGCACCTTTAGGTAACCAGTATAACGTAGGAAGCTTGCTATGATCATCACGAACAAACACACCAAACTTAGCCACCATATAGCTATGGTGCCTATCAAGGACCGACGTCTCACCAAGCCTGTTATGCTCATATGTTTTAGCAGTGCTAAGTTCTTGCTTTAGGGTGTTAATGTACAGTAGTACAGTTTTCAAACGACCACAACACTGTTAGCAGCCTTATTTGCGGAACCTTCTATGGAATTCCTGGATCCCGTTCTTCAAATTTCTAAAAGTGAATTTAGGTTTAGGTGGTAGAAGATCTAAATTATTGCAATGAAATGAAATTCTACCATCAAAATTTTTTATAAAAATATTTAATTTCCAACTATTTAAGGCAATAGATTCAACGCGCTCTCGTTTACACCAGCAATTACAAAATTCTTGTAAGGGGCCAGCATGTTTTGAAGTCTATTGGCAAAGGAAACCTATATTTAGGTCCCTTACATTGAATCAGTTATGATTTTTAAATCCCCAGAGACTATAGGCCCGCAGGTCAATAGCGCAATACTTAGAGTGCTTACAATCTCAAGAGTCAGAAATAGTAGTTTCAATATCAAGTTCAGGTACTAATTTATTATAGTTAAAATCAGTACTACGAATAGATTTATTATAACAAATGCTAGGTGATTCCTTATTTTCAAAATAAGTAGGTATTAAAGAGATAACAGAGTTATCTTTAAATATACTGGGTAAATTAATGAATTCAATCCTCTTGTTGACTAATTGAATTCCTTACAAGAGGTCTAATAAGATTCATTTCGGAGTCTATATATGGCAGAAGAGCATGTTGAGTGTAACATCTAGTCTGAAGTGCTGCATCATAAAGTCGATGAGCTCTATCATAGAACTTATTAACCTCAATACCCAAATTACAAAGTGAAGAGATAGAAAGAGTAAGTAAACGTGAAAGGGCCATATGTCAGCCTGAATGTTTTAAGGTGATACTTTTATCTGTCTTCAAACATTGCTCCTAACTATCAGGCAGGTCCGTTACAGCTGCATCTGACCAACAGACATGTAGGTTACAAAATTAATGCACTGGACCAGCATGCATGTCTGTTATAGTTGCATCCCACCAGCAGCTATGTTTGAAGCAGTTGAAACTGACCAGCAAGCACATCTGTAATTGTTGGAATCGACCAGCAGTTATGTTTTTAACATGTGCCTCAGACCAGCAATCATTTCCCCATGCGCTTGTACCAGACCTACAGACTGGTCGGCACAATTGCACCAGACCACCAGACATGCATATTACAGTTGCACCTAACCAGCACCCATGCATTTATAAGCTGCATACTATCAGCAAGTATGTCTGTTGCAGTTTCATCTTATCAGCATCCCTGTCTGTTACATTTGTACCCAACCAGCAAGTTTGTCTATTATAGTTGCTCTTGACAGTTGTATCAGACCATCAGCCATGTCTGTTACAGTTTTATCCATCCAGTAGCCATGTCTTTAACAGTTACATCTTACTATTACTGCAATATTGCACCTCAAATGGAACACGGTTTTTCGTTTTTTAAATTTTACATAAAAGGTAAATTCACACTGTAAGTTTGCATGCGCATAGAAATAGCAAAACCCTAACTAGATTTAAATTTTGGCGGAGAATGATATCAATTTTACTGCTCTGATATCTTGTAAATATAAATAACTTAGTTTTTGTTAGTATGAAAATACCCTTTCAGTACCCATTTTTGTACTGTCTGTGCAATACACCTGGGATAGATAAACCAGTATTTGCTCATCTATAAAATGTCCGTCAGAGATTACAGCAGAGGATTATCTTGTTGAAGGCATCAAATTGTGTGGCTTACGATGTAATCCAAGCAGCTTTTATAGGTCTACAAATAATTGCCTTTCTTTTAAGTCACCATTTTTGTGACACCCTTGGAAATAACTGAAATATTATTGACTTGGCTGATAAACGGCAACGCAAGCCTATATGTAGCTACATTTAAAACCACTGAAGCATTGTTAGAAATTGTCTTATATTAGTATATACATGGCTTTAGGTTCAACTGATAGTCATTGATCTGTTTCGCTCAAAAGTCAGAGCCCTTAGGGACAAAAAATAGGTCCCGTGCGAATTGTGTGCCGATTTATGGTGACCTATATCAAAACCTTCAATGGAGTCTTACCTTTGATTTAAAGGTGGTCACCCATCTCAAATCCGCGTCTGAGGCTAGTTATGACGTCATAAATATGGCGACCATCAGGCCCGTAGGAAGCAGTTACAGATTGGGGGGGCACACATAAATTTTTTTTAAATGACAGACCTTTGTAATGAGCAATACAGCATATTTGTGCAAATTATTGGGGGGGGGGGGGCATGGCCCCCCCCCCCGTGCCCCCCCTATTCCTACGGCCCTGACCATAATGAGAAACTGCATGTTAATAAAAGCTATGGTTTGTGTTGGTATGGTCATATTTATCCAACACGAACGCTTTTGTAACATAATATCAATTATTTTAGTCATATGATGGTTATATCAATGCTTTACCTGACTTTGACAATGAATTATTTCTCGATAACTATATTTTGCATGCAAAATACCGTAGATTTCCTATAAATACCCAGCTTATCGGGCCACCTTTAGACTGATGGCTGAGAATGTTATTGCCCCCCCCTCGGGAATTTCGCAAACTATCCTATCTAAAAGAGGATTTCAAGCTGCGTCTTTTAATAGATTTTTGCACTATGTTCACCGAGGCGTTAGTCTCTGACAGCCTGTTACATATGTTACCATATTAAATTTAGGGTAAGGAAATTAAAAGTTTGGGCTACAGAAAGAAGGCTAATTATTTAAATTACTCATATGGTCTGCATATTGACTACTTTAGCTGCATATAAATTCTTTTGGAGCAAAATCACAGCTTCCTGTGGTGTTATGTGCGTTATTTTAATTAGATTACCCTTTAAACATAAAAATTGTGATCAATATCATTTACTTTTTAGCTGATATGTGCATTTTCCAAAATGTTTTGATTATCTTATACTAACAAGCTCATTTGGGTTAGAGAAAATCCAAAGTTTGCTTTTATACTTTAAATAAAGTGTCTTATACGAGCAATTATAAAAACAACCTAAAGGCTACACCCAATTTTAAGGAGCCGAATTTGGTAGGCATCATTTAAGTCAAAATATATGAAAACATTTGCTGCTGTTGGATATCTTGCATTTTTTGGATTGTCTTGCTCATATTATAAAGAATTATAGATTTTGCAGTTAAACAACAAGATTAAAGCAATAGTTATAGGCTGTTACATATGTTACATGACATAATAAATGAGCAAGGACATTGACTTGATGTAAGAAATGATATTTCAGGAAAAAATGAATATATTTTGCATGTTTTCCTATCTAAAGTCTCTAGCCTCTGGTGCCTAAATCTTAGGTATTGATGATTATTAAGCCCCTGTACCTTTGTTACAGATGTTATAAATATTTGTTTTCAATATTTCTTAATATGAATAATTCTAAAATAAAGATACATCCTAGAGGAACATATGAAATAATCCTTTTCACATCTAAACAGTACAATTTAGTAAATGTCCCTTTCTAATGTAAATATTCTTAACCAATCCTTATCCAAGTCATATACATGTACAATATCGATTATTGTTTCTGCTTCTCTGGTAAAATAATTGTCCTCCTCATATCATAAAAAACAGAATAATCATCAAACAAGATTTTGACTGCAAGCTGAGTAATGACCTGCTCCATCCCAAACCCTTTTAGACATATTCTATCGTATGTACCGATTCAAGGTGCATCGAATAGAGATGTTTGCACACTGTAAGCATGGGTGTAAGCCTGTATCAGCTTGTTACATATGTTATTTTATCAATTTGAGAATAAGAAAATTGAAAGTTTGAGATACAGAAAGAAGACATTAAAACTAGCTAATCAATGAAAATTCTAATAGTCTGCAAATTACTGGATGTCTTTACTACATATGACAGCTGTTTAACATTAATACGGCACCATGTTGCATTATGTGCGTTACATGATCTTAATTATAATTTAAAAGTGGTAATTTTGGTCATCGTCATTTAGTTTTACGGCTGCTCTGAAGTGGTTCCAAACCGTTTTAGATTTGGTTTAACAAACATATACTCAATTGACGAATACAAAACCAAAGTTTGCTTTTCTATCTTAAATATTTTGTCTTATATGAGCTAATGCACAACCCTACCCCCAATTTTGCAGAGGAGCAAATTTTGTTTTCTTCGCTTAAATAAAACACATATAAAAACAATTGCAGAGTGTTGATATTTTACATTTTCTTAAATAGTCTTGCTCATATATCATCAAGTTTCTAAGATCAGAACACTTATTAAAGATGTCAGTGTGCCATTATGCCATAACCAGGGCTCTGATCGAATTCCATGCACGTTCAGGTGCTGGTATTATTTAGTTCAATGTCAGGAAAGAGCAAGAAATCATATTGACAGGCATTTAGCTATGCTGGAGACTCTATCCACGAAGCATTCTTTCACCTAGGCTCAGTGCCCTTAGAAAGCACTGTGGCGGGTAGACTAGAGTAATATATTTGTAAATTGTCCTGACCTCTTGGCTCTCGTTTGTGATGACCAACTGTGAGTTTGTTACTTTCCCATTGGTATCCTGGGTCAGGTGTGGTACTTGATTGTATCGACTCCTGAACTTTGCCGTCTTTCTTACTTTGCATTAGCCAGTCACCGATATTGTTCGACTCACTGCGTTGAGGTGGTGGATGTTTTGGAGAAAAAAAAGCTGAATTGCAAGAACTACCACTTCCAAGAGCTGTGTTTCTCGAAGGTGTCAAACGTGCGCAGTATCAGTGAACCATTTGGAAAACCTCACCTGTCATTAATCTTGACAAATCAATGCCTGACAATTATGGTTAGAGGCCGGACTGTGAAAAATATTGTCCCGTTATGATGACATTGCCCATGTGCGGATCCAGAGGGGGATAGGGGGTCCGGACAGTCCCCCTGGAAAATAACAAGTACGTATATGAGTTTCTATAGAAATTAGCATTTGGACCCCCCCTGGAAAAAGTTGGACACACCCCCCCCACCCCCCACCCCGGAAAATAATGGACCACCTCTGGATCCTTTGAAAAGTATAATATTAGTTTTCTCAGCAATAAAACCATTGGAACCCCTCTTTAAACTGTAAAATAAGCTGAGGTTTAAATAAAACTGACAAAAAATCCTGGATCCGCGCATGTTGCCTCCTGCCCCCGAAACCCCTCTGCAGCTGATAAAATGTGGTTGCAGCATGTCTGTATGCGAAACATCTCGGTGTAAGTACAAAGCAAACCATTTATATTGTACTGATTTGTGTTGCTGACTCATGTAAACTATTGCCAGTGATCAATATGCTTATGACTTTCGAACAACTATTTTCATGTGGATTCAGATATTTCTTTAGCCGTATCAACAAGAATGCCTTATTGTCCGATTTTTACCTTTGAAGACGATTCTACCTAGTAGCATGCGAAATGTAAATCAGATTGTAACAGTTTTCTATTGCTCGTGCTATAGAAGTACAATGGGTAACTTGTAGAGGGGTTTATCCTTATTTCCATATCATGAACTACTAAGTAGACTCTTCTAACTTTTGATCCTTCAGTGGTCAAAATCGGACTATAATGAGTTTGGTTGATAGTGTATGCAAATGATTATTACTACTATCTTTTATTTGGGTGTAGGATAAGCAGCTACATATAAACCAAAAGCTTTGAAGCGTGACTCTATTTACAATATTGATATGTTGTTCTAGAAAAAAGGGTTTCAGGCATTTATTTACATTTACTATAAAAGCTTTGACATGCACATATGTTCTAGCCGGACTGGCTCATTTTACGTATTCTGCATCAATCGTTTGAAATAGAAAGTCCCAAAGGTCATTGGTCAGAGGTCGTAGTACATCTATATATAGAGATTATATTTACTCCCTTTATTATCAAAAACACTGTTTGTTTTTCATTCACTCCACTGTCTTTTTATTCGTAAATCGTTACGGCATTTACGTCCCACCCTCGAACTGACTTCACCCTATCTGAATATATTTTGTATGTTACGATTTAAAAGAGTTTGCATTCAGTCATGATAAGGCTACCAGTTCATTAAAGGAATATCTCCAAGCGTTGGAAATGGACAAAATGCATATATATGTGGTATTTACATATTAGGCGTCATTTCAATGACGTCATCTTTTTGTTCTGATGCGAAGACAATATGGGCAACATGTTAATTTTAATTATTTACCCCCTAAGATTAAATTTGGTGCATTTCGATTGAAATTGGCACACAAAATGCAGAAAGTCCTGATCCCCATTTACTACAATGGACATACCGTTTAAATTGCACTGATACAATATACACTATTTTGATGACGTCATAATGACGTCCAGACGTGAAACCCAGATGGGTGACCAGGTGATTTTCATTAGCTTTCCCCTAAAATTTGATTTGGTATAGGTCACCATAAATCGGCATCAAATTCGCACGGGAGTCCAGATCGCCCCTGACTACAAAGTACTAGAAGGGAATATTATTTGGACTATAAGATTATAAATGTTAAAATGCCATCCTGTCACAGCATTTATGAAAACGCAGGCAGACTTCAAAAATTATTTTTTATTAGGGATTTTTGGGTTAAATATATTTTTCCAATTAAATTTAAAATTCACGTTTTAGATTTAATGTTATTGCCGAAAAACAGTGTTCCATTTGAAGGGCTATACTACAGTAGTCATGTCTGTTTAACTTGCACCTACAAGTTATTTCTGAAAGAAGTTGAATTTGGCATTATGACGATTTCTTGATTTAGTTATAAGAATAATGTTATCCCCCAGATCTATAAAACATGTATACCGGAAAATGAGGTATTTTATGGTAAGCTATTCTTCTTTCCTCTCGTATAACTTTACTCTATGTTTTTGTTTATGTTACTATCAGCTATGTCTTCTCAATTATAATGCATATAGGTTTATTCCATGGTGTTTTATATGTTACAATTTTACTGAAGTTAAATAAAGATGGATGAACTTTTACTTTTACGCAAAACTGCAGGAGGATTGTCCGTGACAGAAAAACCAAGAGATTTGTTCCACTATATTAGAAATAAAATATAATTTAGTATGTCTGCAAGATGTACATATAAATGCACAACTAGAACCTTCTATAAAATCTGAATGGGGATTTGTAGTATTTTTAGTTCCTTTACAAATAGTAGTCGGGGGTCATGATATTAATGAATAATAATTTTGAATATAAGGTAGAGAGAGTCAAAACCGAAAAAGCGGAAGCTACATTATAAACTGGATGACAATATACAAGGGAAACGAATTACATTAGTAAATTTATCAAGATAATCTTAATTTTTATACCAACGTTAAACAAAAAGTCTCCGAGTTTGAAAACGACCAGGTAATTATGTATGGTGATTGGAACTTTGTTTTAGATCCAGACCTGGACTGTTATGATTATTTACACATTAATAACACAAAAGCAAGAAAAGTGATTTTAGAGTATATTGAAGAAGTAAATTTATTAGATGTTTGGCGCGTTAGTAATGAAGATTGTAGAAAATATACATGGTGCAGACTTAACTCTGTGATTAAACAAGCCAGTTTTGATTTAACCTTATAAGTGAAAGTAAGTAAGGGTGCAAAGATCAGGAATCGATACAATCAAGTACCACACCTGACCCAGGATACCAATGGGAAAGTGAAAAACTCACAGTAGACACCACAAACGAAAACCAAGAGGTCAGCCCTTTTGCAGCAGGTGACCAGAAGGCACATAAAACAGACGCGAACAAAGGCATAGCAAACACAAGACAGAAAAAAAGATCCATAAAAGAAGTACCGCTTTGGAACGGCCAGTAAAACATTTTACTGGTGGGCTAAAACCGGTTTAACAGCGCCAACCTCACCCTTAATTCAGATGTGGATCAAGACACATAGATATTTGGTTTGCATGAAAAACCCCTAACTTATCAATGCATTATCTCCCAAAACATATAGAAGATATAACAAGGAGATAAAGCAAAGATAAGGACTCAACAATAAATAAAACTGAAAACTGGAGCAAAAGAAATACAACAGGTAAACCCCGTTGGGCCGACAAACAGTTACAAACAAAGCATCAGGCCCCTACCATGTCATCAATAGATACGTCTTTAAGTCGAAACCGTCATAGAGTCTGAAGTCCGACCCACCAGCGTGGAAGTAAAATAGGAAAGCAAAGTTGCCAACCATGATTGGGTTGACCACCAAGCATGCAGTCTGTTGCTATACATTAATGTTATAGCCAATCTTTTTATAATGCGAAATTATTTTAATGAACTGCGCTGAAAAGTTATTAGAGCCAGCAATCTTCTTCAATTCATACACCAAGTCACCATAGAATTCGGGCTCATAAAGTCATTGGTGCAAGAGAGATTTAAGTCCAACTTGGAATTTAGATATCAAGTCATAGTATCGTCTATAAAATTTAGAAAAGGTTTTACGAAGTTTATGATACTGATAGCCTTGTTTAAAAATTCTGAGTTAACAACTTATTGCGAGTGTTGAAATCAGTAACATAGCTAGATGTTCTAACAAAACGAATGAGTTGAGAGATATAGACTCCATAGGGTATAGAGCGAGGAGCGAGAAAACATGTTTCAATTTGTAACTGACACCAAAATTATTCCAGGGTATTAGTCCGAGAGCCCGTAATAGGTTTAATCAAGTGGTTGAGGCCAAAAGGTTCGAAGGTGTGCTCTTATGTAGAAAAGTGTGCTGAATCCACAAATCAAACTCTTAAAAATATCGGCTGGTACACAAAAGTGCTATGCGCAACGGAATACCCCCGGGATATTCAATATCTCAAAATAGCGCTAAAATGGGGGTACCTTGCAGGTTTATAATTTAAACCATGTAATATTAGTAGTAAAATGCAAATTTTGGCAGCAAACAATATATAATCATCAATGTTCAATATAAAATAAAAATAAGACATGCCAAGGACTCTTTCTAACACTAAAATACAGCGATTTATAAAGCCCACGAAAACTAATGACTTATGTCTCTGGTTATCGGATGGTTTTTAATTTGTTTAAGCTAGAGCAGATTTATAATTCAATCTTATGTAATACAATGGTGTTGTCATCAACAATTATTATAGTTTCATAAAATGATAGAGTATGGCCAAGAAATTTCATAATCACAAACTGCAGGCCAACCCATGGCACCGTGAGGAATGGACACAAAGTAGGCTTACACGCCGGTGGGTCGTACTTCAGACTCTATGATGGTTCCGACTTAAAGACTTATCTATTGATGAGATGGTAGGGGCCTGATGCTTTGTCTGTTTGTCCGGCCCACCGGGGTTTACCTGTTGGATTTCTTTTGCTCCGGTATTCAGTTTTATTTACTGTTGAGTCCTTATCTTTGCTTTATCTCCTTGCTATATCTTGATTTATATGTTTTAGGAGATGATGCATTGATAAGATAGGGGTCTTTCATGCTAACCAAATATCTATGTGTCTTGATCCACATCTGAATTAAGGGTGAGGTTGGCGCCGTTAAACCGGTTTAAGCCCTCCAGTAAAATATTTTACTGACCGTTCCAAGGCGGTACTTCTTTTGTGCATCTTTTATGTTTTTGTTCTGTCTTGTGTTTACTATGTCTTAATGCCCGTCTGTTTATATGTGCTTTGTGGTGGTCACCTGCTTGGAAAGGGCTGACCTCTTGGCTCTCGTTTGTGGTGTCTAACTTTGGGTCCGTCACTTCCCATTGGTATCCTGGGTCAGGTGTGGTACTTAATTGTATCGATTCCTGATCTTTGCACCCTTACTTACTTTAATCCAAGCTCTTACAGTACAATATATATGTATATTTCAATTTCCATTTCCTTTCAATGTGAATAAATTATGCTCAGATAAGACTAAGATTTGCCTGGATATTGGTACAGCCTATTAGTTTCTAAGCTGTGAACTCTATGTATAGCTAGCTATCACCACATGGCCAGCTACGACTGGACAGACTGTGCTGGTCAATATTCCACATGCCTTATATTCTATGTCCTATGAATAGCGTGATAACCCATATCACACTTTTTTGCTGAATCTTAAAAGAATGGATGTTTATGAAAAAAGTAAGTAAGTATGATCAGAAAATACCACAATCACACACTGCAGACCAACCCGAGGCACCGCGAGGAAGAGCTACAGGAAGACAAACAAAGTAAAGCAACCAGCTCTATCTTCCCAATCAAGATGATTGCAAAACTAGAAAGGACACATAGCAATGTACAACAAACATGGAAGAAACACAGAACCCCACAAAGGGAACATAATCAACAACGAATCAACAACAACAGAACAGCCACCTTAGAACGATAAATCCCTTCCTTGTTATTTGTACGGAAACGCAATATAGTGGTAACGCCAGTATAGATGCATTGGTTGAAAAATAGTTCACAAGCATGCTTAACAGGCAAGACAATACCGGTATCAGCTTCTACATTGTATCAATTTAGGTCTAAGACATCTTGATGCGTCATTTGTCCATCAAATAATTTGTATCTGAAGCAGACTTCATCAATCCAAAATACTGCTCACATGGCGTTAGCATGCTCATTTCGGTACCACACTTCTGCCAGTAATCTCAACTGAGATGTCTTAAATGATTCTGACTTTAAAGTTTGAGTAAAACATATTGGTATGCCCTGTTCAGGTCCAGATACATTTACCTCTCCCTTATCAAACCATGATTTTCTCTGGTAATATCATTAATTGATGGATATTTAAAAGTGTCACACATGCAAAATCTACATGATTTGCACATCTGACAAGACAAGACAGAGTCACATTTACTTGACCACCAAAAGTTGAAGGCAAATCTACATGAAAATGTACCGGGAACATTCCATCGACAATACAAACATCTTTATTTCTGGGAGGATCTGTGATTAACCTCACTTCGAGCCTACTGAAAAGAGTTGATTTGTCAGTAGATATTTTAAGTCCATCAATATGGGAAAAAGTCAAAGGAACGGGGTAAGGGGATAAGCAAGCACCCTTTTCAGATCTAACTCTAACTATTGGCAGATAAAGTAAGCGGCCTTATATTCTTTATCTTCTTGTCTCGTGTCTGAAGTTTCCTGACGAAGCACTGCATGCAATGGTTTTACTTTTCTTCTGCGAATAGGTTTTTTAAATTTAATTTGTCACCATAAGGGAGCATCCTGTATTAAACTCTTTATACCATTGTTGTCGCTGTGTCTGAGTTGCTAAAATGCTCCCTGCAATATTCTCAGATATCATCTTACCTGTGAAATGCAGTAGAGCTTTTCATCTCGGATGTCTGTAAGAAAAGGGTCCATAGTAGTCCCGATCCCAGTGATTAGCTTGGTCAGGTCTACATTGTCACGCTTAATTGGGCTTGGTGTCATCTGTATTCTCTTTCAGTCCTGACTTTCAATTAAATGGCTTACGAGCTCACTTAGTACAATCCTAGTCACTTCCACTTCCTCTTGCACTCACTGATTTACTGAATGATGCCATCTCCTTTAGTCTGAACGGAACATCAGCATTGACATTATCTGCTCTAAGTTCAAATCCACAGGGGTCCTAAAGAATGGTTTCTTCGTTCGTCGGATGGACATAACCCCTGTCTCCAAAATTGCACACGCAGTTGGGTGTGCCTCATCGCTGTTAAGAAGCTCTAGGTGATATCTTGTCATCCATTGAGCATAATTAGAAGGACAACTTGTAGCAAATAATATAATTGCACATAATTTGCATAGACATAAAGTGACAAGTTTTAAACTCGGGGGGGGGGGGGACCTCAGGGTAATTTGGTACGGGTCTGCGAGTCAGTATTTTGAAACCAGCCCCTGGCCTTCGAAAAAAAACCCAGCATATTCATATACATATACTTGATTTCACAGAAAGTTGACCTATTCATAAACTGTTCTTTGAATTAATATACTTTTTATATCCTCTGTGATTTGTAAACAATTTACAAATGACTCTCATCATGAGAAAACCTGCTTTATGTAAATGCGAAAACAAAGGCTTGACGGGTATCTGAGCGAAAAATATGTGCATATACATGGGTGTCAGAAAATTTGGGCCGTTCCAATACCAAAAATCAGGGCAATCATATACTTTCTTTTTTAAAAAGGGGGGTTTATCATATACCTGGGGGCGCTGAAAATGGGGGCTATTCGGCATACACATCCGAACTATGTCACATATAGGGTACTCCCCCCCCCCTCGTGGTTTTAAACCATATATGGTGCAGGATCTGTTGAAAAGAAGATAGATCTCTACAATACCCATGTACATAATCCACAAGGCTGCTGTTTTTATCGTGTTCCATGACCTAGTAAGATCTGTGTCATGCTCATACCTCTCCATATATGTCTTGTGACTTTTGGTGTTCTGTGGCTCTTTCTCACGGTGTTGTGGGTTGGTCTGCGGTGTGTGATTGTGGTATTTCCTGATCATACTCACTTACCTTCTACTTACTTTCTCATACTCATCTATATTTTTAATTAAGATTCAGCAAAAGAGTGGGATAGGGGTTATCCGTGGGGGTGGTGAGTTATTATGCAATTCCTAGAACATAGAATAGAAGTCATGTGGAATATTGACCAGAACAGTCTGGTTAGTCGTGGTTGGCCATGTGGTGCTAGGTATACATATAGTTCACAGCTTAGAAACTAATAGGGCTGGGCCAATATCCAGGCAAATCTTAGTGTTATCTGATCATAATTTATTCACATTGAAATAAAAAGGAACTTAAAATATATACATATATTGTACTGTAACAGCTTGGATTATGCCTTCTTTGTGCCCCTTCCTCACGGCGCCATGCCGGGATGGCCTGCAGTCTGTGATTGTGGCATTTCTTGGCCATACTCTATCATTTTTGGAACAATAATAATTGTTGATGACAACACCATTGTATTACATAAGATTGAATTATAATACTGTTTTAGCTTAAACAAATTAAAAACCATCCGATAACCAGACACAAAAGTAATTAGTTTTTGTGGGCTTTATAATTTGCTATATTTTAGTGTTAGAAAGCTTTATTGGCATGTCGTATTCTGTTTTATATTGAACATTGATCATTTTATATTGTTTGCTGCCAAAGTTTGCGTTTTACTACTGATATAACATGTTTTAAAGTATAAACCTGCAAGGTACCCCCTTTTTAGCGCTATTTTGAGATGTTGCATACCCCGGGGGTATTCCGTTGCGCATAGCATTTTTGTGTACCAGCCGATTTTTTAAGAGTTTGATTTTTGAATTCAGCACACCTTTTTTACATATTAACACACCTTCAAACCTTTTGGCCTCAACCACTTGATTAAACCTATTATGGGCTCTCGGACTATATAGAACAGATCATTCGGGGATAAATTTAAAATTAAGATTGCTTGATAGCCAAAGAAAGAGGGGTTATTGGAAGTTTAATAATACACTTTTAAAAGATAAGGATTATGCTTCGCTTATAAGAAATACAATTGATGATGAAAAGAAAACATATGTACGTAATGAAAACAAGTTAAACCATGGAAACATTTCTAATGAAGAAATTCAATTTAATATAAATGATCAACTATTTTTAGAAACTTTATTAATGATGATAAGGGGCAATACAATTAAATACAGCTCAGAAAGAAGAAACAAAGCTTAAAAGAGGAAAAACACTAGAAAAAGACATAAAACGCCTTGAAAATGAGTTATGTGAAAGTGGTATAAATATAAATAATCAAACTGTTGCTGATTTGGTGCAAAAAACAAAACCAATTAATTAATGTGAGGAATGAGAAAATGGAAGGGGTAATGTTAAGATCGAAATGTAGATATATGGAACCAGGCGAAAAACCTACAAATTATTTTTTTTTTCAATCTGGAAAATAGAAATTACGAGGGGGGTTCAATATGTAATGAAAACCCATTCATAACTCCATCCACAAACGCGTTAGGATTTTATGCTATATTCCAAACGAAAGATCAGAGCGCCGCCGACATAATGGTGCATGAAACATTATTTCATCTTACCAAATCAAATAAGTTACAGACTTTTAAAAAGCACACTAATATACACTGCATATATTTTCCTCCGAATTGTAAAGACTGATTTTAACAAAGGTAGAAAGGCATGCTGTATTTTCTAAAACAAACATTTAGCATGCATGAATCACATATTCATAGTTTTCTGACTCATTTCTCCTTTATCTGCCATAACGATACAAAATTTTGAGCGGTACCGATTTCTTGTGCAAACGGTTTTATTGCGTTACCCCTTTTACGTTGACGTCGTTTAAAGCACTGGGCGTAACACTAAAATTCGCACCGTTCTTGAAAATCGGAAATGTGGATTTGTACCAGGAAAGAACAATTTTGACTGTATCGAAGTTTCAATACACACAGTGTATAGGCAGCAGACCAGTTAAACTGAAACCAATATCTAGGGGTATCTCATCTATGTTGTATACCATTTTCGTTTCCTATAATTTTATTGTCTGAAATTAGCCAGCCAGATTATGTACATCTAAAAACGTGTAATAATGTCCAAATAATACATTCGAATGCAAACATCGATGAAACGCGGTATTACGTCTGATCCATTTCAGTGTAAGCCGGAGATAGCATTCTTTAAAGTGGTTTTCTTGTTTGAAATGACGTACTTGGGGGTACTTTATGAGTGAGATTAAATTTGGAAATTTCAAAATCAGCTGTATTACTTGCTAATGAACATTAAAGCGACCAGGAAAAATGTAGCAAATGATTTTCGTATGAATTTTCGCTATGTATTCGTTCACGCAAAAATGACTCTGTCAATGGAATGTCAGAAAATGTAGCATCAAGAAGGATTTTAACCTAAATGGCAGCCTTAGTATTTCAAAGAATATGAAGCAATATCCAAAACATTTTCAGGTATAAATCACCAATATATGGATATTTACCACGCGAAGAAACAGACTGAAAACATCTCTTGATCATGTAGTTATCTGCTTTTGAAAACTTTTTTTTATTTCATATCGCAGTGTACTTCAGAACCCTATTTTGAAAGTGGCTTGTGTAAATTAGTTAAGGAGCTGGACAACTGCAATTTTACATTTAGTTAGCCAAGAAACAGACCTTTTAATAAAAGTAATTATGTAGTGTGTAAATATAAAACTTTGGGATTTACTGGGCTGTTTTCATTACATATTGAACGCCCCTCGTATACCAGCAAAGTCATAAATAAACTAGTATATGATGATTGAAGATACAAAAACGAATAACGCATTAAACTGCCAAAAGCAATTTTATAAAAAAATATGACAATGTAAATGAAGTAGACGACGATACACCAATTGAAAATACTATTGGGGAAAATGACATGTGCACCAAGCTTTCAGAAGCTGAGGCACAAACAAACTAAGGGGAAATGGTATATGTTGAATTAACAAAGACATTAAAAATATGAAAAATGAGAAAAGTCCAGGTCTGGATGGTTTTACAGTTGAATTTTTAAATTCTTTTGCATTGAAATTGGAGTGTTTGTTCGAAGATCTATAAACTGTGGCTATAGAACAGGTTCTTTATCAGTAACAAAAAAATCAAGGTATAACAACATGCTTGCCCAAACCAAAGGCATGTAGGTATAATTAAAAAAAACTGGAGACCAATTTCTCTGTTAAATGTAGTATACAAAATGGCTTCAGCTGTAATACCAAATCAGCTTAAATCAACTTTAGATGAACTAATCAACGAAAATCAAAAAGGTTTTATCACAGGAAGGTTTATAGGAGAAAATATACGTCTAATTTATGATGCTTTATTTGAAAGTAAAAATCTGAATCTACAAGGCCTTATTTTATCAATTGACTTCGAGAAAGCATTTGATACTGTCTCATGGTAGTTTAAAGAAAAAACATTAAAATATTATAATTTTGGAGACTCGATTATTAGATGGATAAGGAGCAAAATCATGTATCATCCAGAACGGATTAATATCCGAGTTTTTTCTATTTAAAACGGGGTTGAAGACAAGGTAACCCAATATCACCTTATATGTTTATCTTTGCGTTAAGATATTAGAAAAACTGATAAAAATAGCAATGATAACCGTGGAATTATAATTGATAATTATGGGAAAATAAGTCAATATGCAGACGATACTCAATTATTCTTAAACGGATCTGCAAACTCACTCAGAGAAACACTAAATGACTTACAAAAAATTTATGAAATGTCCAGACTAAAGATATTTGTTGAAAAAAAAACAAAAGCGATATGGATAGGTTTACTCAGTAACTCCCCAACAATACTATGTTATAACTATACATTAGACTGGACACAGGGCCCTTTTAAAATTTTGGGTGTTACATCTCGACGGAAATACATTATATTTGGGACTTAAACTCTATCGATATAATCAAAAAAGTTGAGGGTGTTTGCAAGCAATGATCAAAAAGAAATTAACCCTCATAGGCAGAATAACAACCATAAAGTCACAAGCACTTGCAGAGTTCATTCATATCTTACTGGCACTACCAAACACCCCTGATAATTTTTTTAAAAAAACGTAGAAAGACTATTTTATAAATTTCTGTGGAATGGAGATCCAGACAGAATTAAACGAACTATCATTGTTAAAAATCTTAAAGCAGGTGGGCTAAGAATGGTAAATATTTCAGACTTTATTAATGTACTAAATATTTCTTGGCTTCGTAGAGTTGTTCAGAGCTCTGAAAATGTAGAATGGTATTCTCTATCGAAGATAGACTTTCATAAATTACTTAGCTGCGGATCAGGATACTCTATAGATCTTAGTAAAAACTTAAGTAACCCTTTCTGGAATGATTGTCTAATTCTTGGGCAAAATTCTGTAATGTATGCAAAGAGGAATCAATTAAACAAATTCTTTGCTCACCACTTTGTTTCAACAATAATATAAACAGAGGGCAAAATTTATACACTAACAATTGGTTTAAAAAGGAATTAAACAGATATTAGGCTTTTTAGATATAAACAGAAACTTCTATCAGCTTGATGTTCTCAAAGAAGTGTATGGTGTTAATGGTACTTTTTTTAGATTACCAAACATTAATCATAAAATACCAAATTACTGGGAAATTATGATTATAAACAATAGACTGGTTTGTATCAAATTATTGTTCAAATTATTTTGATTGACTTAAAAATCTGACCACCAGGTTATTGATTGTTTTGTTGCTTTACGTCCTTATGAGATTTTGTTTCAACGCACGTATTTCGCTGTAAATACTGTTGATTAAATCTCTCCAATTCATTATTTCAAGCCTCTACTTTGCAAATAGCTACGTATTTGAGATGGCATACAGACTGCAAAAACTCAAGGAACATGCATGGAATTTCGTACACATATTAACCAAAATTTGAAGACATGTAGAAAGCAACAGCCATAACTCTAGTATTTACAATTTTGAGTTGTGTTCCTTTGATCTACGTAAGAAGTTGTTTTAGTGTGGAAACCCCCCCCCCCCCCCCAGAAAAGTTAACAAATACAGGCATTTTGCGAAGAAAATGGTTTGACACCTTGATTAGGGGTAATTTGGTATGCTAAATCTAAAAACCATTGCTGGCAAGCTGAGAAATGATGTCTTAGAGACCTAATTTGCATATTTTTAAAATGGCCGCCTAAAATCATGGAATTTGACATAATACTGAAATATTTTATTTTATGACAAAATTTTTATCCAGATTCTTTAGTATTATGTCCTATGATAGTTTTACCCTTAGAGTTCATGGTTTTGGTGGCAATTTACATTATTATTCCAGGCTATTACCGTATTCATGGTAATAAATGTCCGTTTAGTCTTAAAAATCACATATACATAAACTTGCCTTTTTCAGTATCCTGCTATTTAAATGTAAGTTTCATTCATAGCACGATTTTGGACTGTTTACCAACTTTTCAAGTAATACAAAGAAACTTTTATAATCAAAAGTTGTTTGGTCATAAAACAAATATGTCATTATGTCCATGCCCAAATGTTTGATACATTTTGTATCTATTAAAAGTAACAGCACGCACATTCCTTAGTACTCTAGAGTCTAATTAGGCCAACCATGCACCATCAGGGAAACTTCTAATGTGTGTCAAATTGTTTTGTGAGACCACCTAAATAGGGAAAAATGCCCTAAAGATTAAACCCATTTGAGCTATGTAAAATTGAATGAATTTCATGGCAACGCAAAATTCGTTTTTAAAGAATGGGGATGTCCCTACAAAAGTACTCATATTTCAGGAGCAACTCATCCTAAACTTTTCAACTTAGTACCAACTGAATGTTAAGACATAGGACTTTTACCCGATGTTCAGATATTTAAGTTATAAGTTATCAAACATATTATCAAATTTGCATATTCATGAATATTGATGAAAACATTATAAATAAGAGAAAAATCGTAAACAAATAAATGGGTGTACATGCAAAACTATCTACAACTCAGCTGCTTACTATCCTGTGCTACCATCCTTGGTACCAAATTAACGATAATACAAAACATGTTTACTTAATGGCCCAATATGCAAATTATCTAAAAATTGTATTCATTAGTATTAATTAAAATATTAGAAGTGAGACAAAAATTGAGAGCAATTAATAGAATGTACATACAAAATTACTCGTACCTCAGCTGCTATTTATCCTAGATTTCTTACTCACTTACTTTCTAAACTTGTTCACAAATTAAAGTCCATGAAAAGTCCTATTACAGTGTTGTTTGGTACACACATTATTTATTTTTTTTATTAATTAGTAATTTTTGAAGATACAACCTTATTAATTCGTTTTCACTTTTTCTTTAGTTTTCCATAGTTTTCATCAATATTTATTGATATGTTTGTTAAATGATTTGTATATCTGACCATTGGAATAAAATACTATGCCTCAGCCTTATTTTGATACTAAGATTGATTGTCTAAACAATTAAAAGATGAGACAGGAGTGGTAACAATTATTTTAGAAGTAGACCTCATCTAATTTTTCTATGTGTTTTCTCTCATTTCTGTTCACATTGATATCAATAAATTTTGAAATTGGATAATTTCACGTAATGACTATTGAGTAATGTAAAAATCTCTTAGCTTTAAGTCGGCACCAAGTGTGGTAGTCTAGGAATATAAGTAGCTACGATATGAGTATTTGTTTGTTTGATTTGATTCTTTACGTCCCATCAACAACCTTTCAGTTAAACGGGGACGGGTCTTCCTGAGTTGAACCAGTACTGAGCTGCTAGGATAAATGTGTCTTGCTCAAGGACCACAACGCAGTGACGCCGGTGAGGCTCAAACCCGCGGCCTCTCGGTCTCGAGTCAAGCACTCTACCACTGAGCCATTGCGCTCCCACGATATGAGTAATTTTGTTGGTACACCCCTTTAATTTATCGTCATTTTTCTCTCATTTCTTACATTTAAATTAATATTTATGAATATAATCATATAATGATTTGCATATCTGATCATGGCATAATATGTTCTATGTCTAAGCATTAATTTGGTTGCAAGTGTATTAATCGATGAAAATAGGTAATTTTGAAGGTATACCTATTTTAATTTGTCTACAATTTTTCTTTCCTTTTTTAATGTTTTCATTAATATTCACATATAAATATGCAAATAAGATTGTATATCAGACTATTGTGTCAAAGAACAATAACTCAACTTTCATTTGGTACCAATTTTGGAAAGTCTAGAATAGTAAGCAGTTGACATATGGGTTATGAAAAATGTACACCGCTTTAATTTTTTTCCCATTTTTCTCTCATTTCTAATGTTTTCATTAATATTCATGAATATGCAAACTAGATAATTTGTATATCATACTATTGGCTTAAAGTGGCATGACTCAACTTATATTTGGAAATGAGTTTGGAACTCTAGAATAGTTTGCAGCTGACATTTAGGTAATGTTGTACGTATCCCCCTTTATTTTTTCTACAATTTTTCTCTTATTCTCATGTTTTCATAAATATTCATGAATATTCAAATTATATCATTAGCATGTCGTACCATTGGGAAATGTACTATATCTAAGCTTTGATTTGGTACCCAGTTTGATAGTCTATGATAACTAGCAACTGACATATTGATAATGTGTATAGGTACACCCTTTATTTTTTCTACGAATTTTCTTTAATTTCTATTTTTTATTAATACTGATGAATATGCAAAAATGAAAATTTCCATATCAGCACATTGAATAAAAGAACTACGTCTGGGCTTTAATTTGGTACCAAGTTTGGTAGTTTAGGATAAGTTGCTGCTTGGATACGAATCATTTTGTAGGTATGCCCCCTTTCTTTATAATCATGTTATGGATTTTCACATTATGAGGGGAGTGGTTAAGTAGGCCAGTAGGCAAACCTCCCTGGGTCAGATTATTCTTTGCTATTTAGCGGCCATTTTGTTTCGCCAGTAACTGACAACTTGCTTTACTTGAATTAGTGGAAGAGGGAAAAATACACGAAAGAATGTGCGACATGCAAGTGTCGATCTCGGGTCTACTTGCAAATGAAGGGGACATGCTTCTACCCAGCTAAAGTACCCGATGGGACGCTATTGACACCATGCAATTTTATGTAATCCAAACAGGTTTATTTTTGGAGACAATATCTTTGGCATTTAGTGGTCCCTCTGAACTATTTCGCATTCAGGAGTAATTGTCCTTGGGTGCAAGGTAAGTCTAATAAGACCCCACCCCTCCTGAGGTGTGTGCGTGTGGGGTGGGGATAGTAATTCCATGACTTTACCTCAATATTTAGTTTCATTAATATTCATGAATATGCAAATGAGATAAATTTATATATGACTATTGGATGAAAGGACTTCTCAATTTCTATCACTGATGGTATAATAACATGCAACAAGGGCAGTTTGGGACAGAATTCAGTTTATATTTGCTTTTCTATAAGTTCCCCCTATTTTCTGAAATTTTCATCAATATTGATGAATATGCAAATTAGATAAATAATCTGCATATCAGACCATCCCATCGGATGAAAGTACTATATTTAAGCTTTAATTTGCTAGCAAGTTTAATAGTGTAGGGGAAGTTGTTGATGTGATACGAGTCATTTCATAGGTACAGGCCCACTTTCTTTTAAATTGTATTAACCCCCTCCCCTAGCTGAAGCTTACAGAATTTGTTTAAATTGCATTATTTTCCTGCAAACAATAATGATATCATTGCGATGCATGTTTTAAAGTTCTCATTTTAATGAAATCATTCCCGACACATTTGGGCCAGATAATTATATGCAAACACTAACATGAAAAAACCTTAACTAAGTCCGAAGCAAGTTTATTTGATGAAGTTGTCCCCCTGATTACCTCTTTATCACATTTTTAATTTCCATGCCAGTAAAGATCCCCATGAGAAGGTTTTATTGGATTGATTTGTACCAGTTTGGCATCCTTAACACGTTACTCTACAATTTTTATTGATTTTTCTTCAATTTGGCGGCCATCTTGGAAATATGCAAATCAGATAGTGAAGACGCCATTTTCAGCTTGCCAACATTGTTTTTTTTGGATTCAGCATACCCAAATACCCGAAATAGGTATCTCAAAACCTTTTCTTCACAAAATGCCTGTACCTTTTTAAATAAGCGTATTTGTCTGATTTTTTCCTATTTCTAAGAAGAATTTACACCCGCTTTAAAAATTGTTTCAGAACTCTCTCTCTCTCTCTCTCTCTCTCTCTCTCTCTCTCTCTCTCTCTCTCTCTGTATGTGTGTTTGGGTGTGCGCGCGCGAAAGAGATATTTAGCCATCCAGTCGCTTGCAATCGCAAGTCATGTGATAAATACGGTCGTAGAATCGTTCACATGTGACTAGATATAACAAATTCTGTCATTGGCATCTGTGAAGATTAAGTACCAATTCTTCACATCTCTGATAATTTGGTACCAATTTTTCACATGTGTGAGGATTTGGTACCGATTCTTCACTTTGTGAAAATTGAGTACCAATTCTTGACATGTGCGAGGAATTGGCAGCTACTCTTACATTTGTGAAAATTGAGTACGAATTCTTCACATCTGAGAAAAACCGAACCAGTTCTTCACAGATAATACGAATACATACCGATTCTTCACACGTTAAAATTATAAAATGTGAAATTTGAGCACAGATTTTAGACCCCAAAAATTATCGAAATTGACTATTAGGGGGTTCGGGACCATGCTCCCCCGGATTTTTTTTTATGAAAATGGTGCAAATTGGCGCATTCTGAGTGTTCTAAAATAGGTTATTCTTAACTACTTAAAAATAAAAAAAAATAAGGATAATAAATCTACTTCGCCATATCTTACACTAATGCCAATCCAGATTAGCATGTTAGTATGAAAGTAAATACACTAGGTTACATGGGGTCTTGCGGGGCTCTCCCCCCACCCCCCTGAATCCGAAGATTTTTTTAAAATAAAACGAAATGAAGGCTTTTCCTTTAAGTTGAGACTTTTTAAAATTATTTTTTACTTTTTTTGCAGGGCTCCATAAATCCCCAAAACTATGAGCTTTCTCCCCTGATCCCTGAAAATAATTACCAGTGCTCTCCAGCTCCCTGAAAATAATTGGCCCTTCTCTCCAGATCGCCAAAACTCCGGGGGAGCCCCAATATAAAAAACAAACCAAAAAGGTGTTACCGTTGTCTCATTTATTCCACTTCTTTTTAGCTCCATTAATTAACATGGGGTATTTTTTTTTTTTTTTTTCATTTAATTTTAATATATGGTTGCGGTTTTGCGGTTTTAGTGGTCATTTTTGTGTCAGCTTTTCAAATATCAAAGAGATAACAAGAAAAAGTTGGTAAACGTACACGTTTGATTACCTCATAGAATTGATCAATATTGTAGAAATATACTATGCACAATTAAGTTTAGCAATTTCTAATGTTTCGCATCTTTTTTGTGCTCATCTTCCTGCAGTGCCAATCAACTTCAATTGCAATGACGAGAACAGGATCTTAGGCAAATGAAACCACAAAATTTCAGACGCCATCATTTAAATAGGCATTTGGGGAGAGCAAGAATAGCAGAAGGGGTCAGTAAGCAAAAATCACACCCGTTGTAAGTAACGCTGAAATGATAAGCATGTGATTTTTCGTTTGGCGGTCGATCATAATCCTCATGCATCATACGCCTATAAAACTATTGGTTATGTGACAGATGTGATAGAGATTTGCTGCTGAAATAAATCAGCTGCCATCAATGACGTCAAAACATAGTCATCATTTGATTACACTTCTAATGTTAATTGGCATTTCAATTCAACAGAGTATTAGTTTACAAAAAAAAACAAACAAAGGCTTAAAATGTAACTCATCTTATGGTTGATTAAAACCTTAAGTTACTGAATAATGGTGAGACGCATTTGCGAGATGACGGTGACGTTAGATTTTATCTTTCGGCTCGTACACTGTTGTAGTGAAGATGTTTCATTCAACAGTATTTGTCTGAATGTGTTTGAAAGCATCAAACAGTTTAACTTGTAATTGTGGTTCAAGAAAACCTGACTAGAAACACCGTTTAAAGGCGATAACGTAAAAGCATTAGTAAAACGTCAAGTTGTGAAAACTTGGTCCTTTATTTCTCTGAAAAAGTTCAGAAAATTGCAGCATTTACTATGCTTTTTTGGTTTTCAGTGACCAAACAATCGTTTGAAAATGGTTTCGGCTCCCCCAATGATCAGAAATACCCACGTTACCCGCTAGTCTTAAAATCAAACGGCACTTTAGCACGGCCGCTGCGTTTTGTAATTCTGTATTTGTTTAAATGGAATTTCTTGTCAGATGATCGGCGCTTGTATCTTCATGACAGCAAATGAAACTCGAGATCTGACGTGGATGGGCTCACCCATACAAAACAATTGCTAAATTTATTGTGCATAGTATAATTTACATGAAATAGTGCTGTATTTTTCCTATTTCAAGGTCCTAAGCCTTAGCCTCAATGCCCCCTTATGGGATTTTCCTGTCCCCACTGACCACCAATGATGTATTCCATCAATCCCACAGTGAGTAATTTCTGAGATTATTTGATTATTTTCACACCAGGCCAAAACCTCTGATATTCTTATCCGTCGTGCGAGAATTATATAAACAGGAAAACCTGTCTTAAGAGGCCTCTCAAAAGAAGACCAGAAATGCTTTTCAAGACCGATTATAGCTTAATGCAGGTCAAAAGTATTGCAGAATGTCCAAAGAGAGCATTCTGCAATACTTTAGACCTTCATCAAGCTACCATTTGTTATTAAGACCTTTGTTTTGTCTATTTTTGAGCGGCTGCTTAACTTATCAAATAAATCTATTAATAAGAAGGGGATATCAGTAAAACTAAAAAAAAATAAGAATGAAAATATTTAAACCGCAGGCCGTGCAGGGGCGGATCCAGATTGTCACTGAAAATTAGCAACCTTTGATGAGCATCAGTTTGTATCTTAGCAACTCAAGTGCTTCCAATTTAAGATTTAAATCAGCCATTTTGGAGGATAGTACAAAAGTTGAAAAAGAGCATTTTTCCAATATAATGGTACATGCCTACTATAGAACTTGCTTAAGTTCCAAATCAATATTTCAAAACCAATACTTGTTGTGAATAAGCAGTATTTTCTTTCGCTAGTTTCAAGAAATCAACAGCTCTACGAAATAAAAAAAAGCCCTCGTAATATGAGATAAATTCATCTAAATACTATTTCTCATCCAAGCACCAGCGAATTGCTCAACAAGTAGTCTCCCCATTAATTCGAATGGAATTTCCCACTCTTATCAATTGGACCAGTCCATTTCCGTTCTAAGGATTGTTGGGCGGTATTTTTCATTTTTTATTCAAATTTTTGATAGTACATTCTGTAAGCAAACAGTGGAGACCCTGATTGTGGCGTGTGATCTGGATCTGCACTGCTTGCCTTTATCCCACAAAAAGGACGATAGGCTTATAGGCCTATGGGTTAAAGAAATGATTCCATAGGATAAGTAGCATGTGTTCCTGGAGACGTGCAGATGAATTCAGATCAAACCTGTTTGATAGCTGGTATATTCTTATTATTTTCATAGATCGAATGTGTAACCAGTACTGACCACCTTTTTCACACTTCTCTCCGTGAGTTCTCAGTTATGCAGTATCAGCATTGACAACCAAAATGTCCGCAGTCGAAATAACCATATATGTGTGTTATTGTGTGTACATGATAATATGCTAATTTTCTAGCAAACCGCAAAATCAAATGTACTACAGCATACACCACCTTCCCACACGTTTCTATGGCTTTTTGCACACTTTGAGTTCGCAAAAATTAATTCAGCCAGTATGCGCAAAGTAGGTAGTCTGAGAGTTACTCCACAAACGTTAATGTATATCGGCTATTGAATGGTATTCCCAGATTTTTCTTCAATTATTTATAGTCTCAACATTAATATAGCTTACCAAAGGCGGACAACTCAAAGTTTGCTCACCCTTTTAAGTCGCAAAGTTCTAAACCGGGTGTCGCTTTAATTATTGAACGTTCTTAAACGATGGTTATAGATTTTTCGTTAAAGATTTTCAATGCGAATACATGAATTTTCACAGAATTACGAATACAATTGGTGATTAGAAAAGGGTAAACAAATTACCAATTAGTCCAAATGTCTAGAGATGTCCTAGGTAAAGCTGAAAAACAGTATCACAAAGATTTAAACTGCGGACTGCTTTTCTCGCAAATTGCAATTTTTCCAATATAGATTGTCAATTGCTTGTATCTGTATTAGTGTAAATTTGTCCCTCAGTATGTACACAACGTTGTTATGGGCGCCATTTCATAACGTGGCCAAAATCTGTTAACCACTGTAAATCTCTATTTGAGTTGTGACACATGATTTCCAACTATGTGACATTTTGACAAGTGTAGACTCAGACGAGCCTGTGCACCCTCCTATTAAACTTAGAAACTCCAAAAGATGTTCACTCAGTGGCTTAACACTCATAGAATATTCAAGCGACTAGCAAAGGCTCTGATCAGACTGCGCGTATGCGCAGGCTGGTCTGAGCTTTTGCTGGTCGCACATACCACATTGTTAGAAATCTCATGTCACGGCTCATTTATCGATTTTAATGCATGGCGTTATTTCACTTCCATATGAATAACTGCATATACAAATTCTATGTTGCTGTATGTACACAATTTGAAACCTGTGCCCCCCCCCCCCCCCCCCCCAAAAAAAAATGCACAGGTGTCATACTTTGTACATTGCATGCGGCTGTACAGCTTAACCCTTAAAGCGCCAAGAAAAAAAAATGCATCTGAAAATGTCGTCTGCTGAAGTCGTCTGCTGCAAATAATTGCCTAACATTACTGATGATGAATTAAGTATAGAAGCAAACAGCTTGGACCCAGAACAGACTGCTCCTGTAGGAGCAGTCTGATCTGGGTCCACACTGTTTGCCATAGAAACTTCTTAAACATTTCAGCAGACAAGAAAAGCAGACGACTTTTGTTGCGACTGGCGCATTAAGGGTTAAGACTTTAATGATACTAAATCGAATTTGACAAAAATATAATCTAAAAGTGTGAAACATCTTACCGGATTTTGACTAAAAATAACAGTTAGCAATCCTTTTTATATGAAGCTTTTCAGCCAAATTTGTAAGTGTAGCTATTTTGTGTGCAAACCCGCGTAACTAAGTAGCTTTGTAGTTCTTTCGGTTGTGTATGTATACCAGTGATCAGGTTTTCCATGAGTCGATGAAAACGCAAGGGTATTCCCCATAGGAAAAAATGCGTATAAAACGGAAATGTGGGGTTTTGCAAGGTTCAACTTTCTTTTTCTTCAAAAGTATTATATTGACACTCATGACCCTTCATCCAGCCCTCTCTCATCGAGTCACATATGAACAAAAAATGAAACAATGTCAACAATGGATAGTGCAAGTTGGTGCTTAATATGTGATAATTATATGTGCGCCCGTACCACGGTGTATCCATGGTATAATTATTTCATACCACCTATATCAGTGCAGTCTTGCACATCACGAGACATTTCGTGCATAAGTTGATAAAGGTGGTATAAGTATGTATAGCACTACATTTTGGACTCAACAGATACTTCTCGTGCTCAATAGAGCGAAACAGGTCCCACATGTACTCTTGATTTTGATTTCTATACTCAACTAAATTGATATTTTTGCTTTATGTGCAGAAATTGATATTATTTAGCCTTAAATTTAGAACATAGAAAGCAGTAAAAAGAGTCAAGTTAGTTAATTTGGGGATTTTTTGGCAGACATACGAGGGTCATTCAACAAGTAACCAGCCTTCCCTCCTTAATATCGAGATAGAATGAAATAGATCTCTAGCAAAATACTATTCGGCCATAAGTTTGTAAAAATATTATCTTATAATTTAACAAAAATATAGCTATGTTGAACCGCAAATTTCACACTTCGCAAATTTCACACCGTGTGAAAATCTTGTATCAAAACGTCACCTTTGGCAAATGTGAAATTTGCGTATGGTCAATTTCGATAATTTTGGGGGTCTAAAATCTGTGTTCAAATTCCACATTTTACATATTTTAACTGTGAAGAATCGGTACGTATTCGTCTTATCTGAGAAGGACTTTTTTGATTTTTCTCATATGTGAAGAATTGGTACTCAATTTTCACAAAAGTGAAGAATCGGTACGTATTCGTCTTATCTGAGAAGGACTTTTTTGATTTTTCTCATATGTGAAGAATTGGTACTCAATTTTCACAAAAGTGAAGAATCGGTACGTATTCGTCTTATCTGCGAAGGACTGGTTTGATTTTTCTCATATTTAAAGAATTAGTACTCAATTTTCACAAATGTAAAAAAATCACTACCAAATGCTCACACATGTGAAAAATTGGAACCAAATTATCATAGATGTGAAGAATTGGTACTTAATCTTCACAGATGTCAATGACAGAATTAAGTAATATCTAATCACGTGTGAAATATTCTATTAATCACATGACTTCGGCTGGACCCACCGTGTTTCCTTTAGGACAAATATAAGAATAACAACCATCACTTTATTATAAAGCATAAGTTGATTATATCCGCTTTTTCTATACAAATGCGGCCAGTTATCCGCCCATCCACCCGTGCTTCCGTCACGCTTCTTGTAAATGAACCTCCTCTGTGTTGGACGTAGCAACCTCAAAGTAGGTACATATGTCACATAATGTAGAGGGTACTAGGCGGCCTTTTTTCGGGAAGTTGACCTCAAGGTCAATGGTCATATACATGTAATATATTATAGGGATCAAACATGTTTTTCTATGCATTAACATCTGCTGGACCGCGAAGATGATGTTGAAACCCGAGCCTGAAAGGAAGGGTCTAGCAGATTTTAGTGAGTAGTATGGGCAGCTCTATAGATCCAACTTTCAAAAAAGGTCCCTTATGACCATACAAAATCGTGTAAGAAGGTCCTTTTTAACCAGACAAATGGATGCTGTAGAAATATAGCATCAAGTTCAAGGTCACTCGTGTAATGACGTCATTTTCTATTTTTAGTAACTGACACGTTCAGACCTGTTTATCTATATTTAGACATTATGACCTCTTACACTCTGAATCCCCTTTTCTCCTGACGCGTATTCAGACAGGTGTTCCGTCGTCATCCAATTTTATATTCATGTCTTTTTGCATGCTGCTTACTTTTGGGTTTTTTTTCTCATCCTGTTTCTGTCTTTTCCTGAGGCAAATCTGGCAGTGCGGAAAAGGCATCTGTCAAAGACGAAGCCTGCGCATGTACGTATTAACAGCGACTTTTGTCGTCTGTTGATAACCTATGCTAACAGTTTGGACCCAGATCAGGACGGATGGCAAGTCAGGATTGCATGTGCCTTAATTCTCATTGGCAAGAAAATCAATTTTTTACTGACTGCCATAAAATAATTGCCAATAATATTATTAAATCACGTGACAAGTTTCTATGGGAACTGTATTAATAGACTTTTCGCTTACTGTAAAGGCGGCAACTTTTATATTCATGTCAGAGTGTGGTTCGGCTATTTCATCTGCTAAAAAGGGAAATCAGGTCCTATTTATAATTTGGTGAAGAATTAATAACTTTTTGGGCCGCGCAAACGTGCGTGCATTTCATGAAAATCCTGATTGTATATTACTGACCTCATATCACATTTATTAACCATAAAAGCGCATAATAACAAAAAGTAAACTATGTATGTTTTTCTTCGACCACTAAAATATGAAGCCTCATCCTCATAGACAAACAGTGCGGACCCAGATCAGACTGCTCCTGTAGGAGCAGTCTGATCTGGGTCCACAGTGTTTGCCACTATGCTTATTTTAAATAGACATTTTCAGGTGCAGTTATTTTGCTGGCATTTTAAGGACTAAATAATGTGTTTTGCGTCTATACTTAGGTAATGGCGCAAGATGATAAGTTACTTTTCAATAAAACCACGCCTCATTTTTTCAGCTTTTACCTATATCTAAGGTTGACCAGTCCTAATTACGCATTCATGAGGTGCGGCCTTTACAGTAACCAAAAAGTCATATAATACTAAACGAACACCTGCTAGGAAAAATCGAAGGGACAGAACTCACGTTCGAAAATCTTGCCTGCGTACATACAGTTGTTTCTCTTAGACCCTAACAATAATTGGGGGTTTCAATCTTGTACAGCGCCCATAAAATATTTTACAACAGTATGTAAAATTCATTTATATGAATCAATAATGTGCACGACCCATGATGAGCATTTTCACTCACTGACCTCGATCAATAGAATACTTATACTTAATGGTTATTGTCAGTAGTACGAGAACTAGTCAAAATATAATACTATTTATACGAATCAAAAGGGCAAAATCAGGAGGTAGGCATAGGAAAAATGTAACAGTTTTTGACACTAAATATTTATTTATTTTTCTTTGACGAGTTTTAAGACAATTTTAGGCGGGTTTATTTTTTCTACAATAACCAAGGTAGACCATATCCCCTCTATAGCTAAGGCTAGCTGTTATTTAACGTGCATAAAACACGCATTTAAGCACCCACAAACACGCACATATCTCTACAGAGAACCATGCAGACAGACAGACACACAGACAGACAGACACACATCTTATGCAGAGAACCATGCAGCCAGACAGACAGACAGACATACATTATGATTCTAGTAACGATAAAATATGACAATAGGCAAAATGAGTCTAAGTCTATCGCCTGAGTTGTTGACTTAATGGTTTCAAAGACGAGTCTTTAATAGTAATGGTCTAATTAATCAAATGACCACAGGGCCATTTAGACCCTATGACAGGATTGACAAGATACTACGCATTACCGCATATCAAGGTGTATGCAATGAAAAAAATCCCATGTCTATTGATCCCCGTAATGAGGCTAGTTCAGGCCCTAGTGGCTTGATTGGCAGGATTGTTGTAAGGTACATCTAGTTGTAAGATGTGGGTCTAATGGGTTAAAGAGTTACCCATTACCAGTCTATGAGTACTTAATGTTGCCATGGCAACAAAAGTTCCACTCAAATTACTCCTTACTCCTTAAGCAGCCTTTCCCTCTACCTGATAATGCTTTACACCAAAAACGTCGGCAAGTATGACCAGGAAATAACAGCATCACAAGCTGCAGATCAACCCATGGCAACTTGAGGAAGAGCCACTTACACCTACAGTCACAGTACATTAGGAAGACAATCTTAGCCAAGGAACAATCTTACACACTCTCTCTCTCTCTGGGTGCAACAATGAACAATGAATTAACACCAACAGAACCACAACCATAGAACAGACAGCAGCCTTAGTCAGTGGGGGACTTATTTGCAAGTTACTTGTACCAAATCTTTATCCTAGGTTCTATTCCTGTTCAAACACAAAAACTTAATTTGCTCACAATTGACAACCAGTTTTAATATTTATTTTCTTTGTGAAAAAGTTACCTGCTTGACCAGACGACGTGGTCGAAGAACAAAGGACCATTGTAATATAAATACCACATTTCATTTTTTTATTAAAGCTGAAATGAGGGTGAAATTTAAAGTGCAGGAAGTTATCGTAACGTTTTTACCGATGTTACTTCTGTGTTTTGCTATAAAATGTTTGGCACACGTTTTATACATATTTTTTAATATAAACAATAAAAACAGCTATGAATGTTCTCCAAAAATTATTGCATGCAGCTCGCTTGCTTATATTTTCGGCGCAGTTTCAAAAGTACGAGCTCTTTGTGTACGAATCTGCCAAACAGGGAAATGGCCGAAAATTTTTGTCCAACTTGGGATTGAATGTTTGCAGAAAATAGCCAGCAATAGCTAACCATTTAAATACAAATGTAAAGGTACGCCTATTCTCCACCGAATGCACTAATGTCTTTGATATGAACATGCATATAACATCATAATAGTATTTTCTTAACCGACGTTACTGCACCATTTTACCGGCGTTAGGACCGTTTCACCGGCTTCAGGGTTAGTCAGGGTGAAATTTCCTCATCTGCATCTATGAACTGTGTTATCATTATTATCTACAGCAGCATTTGTGGCAGTACACTAAAGTAAGTGTGGTACTTGTATACCTTTATTAGTGAATAGGTTAATTACTGCATTTACAGGATAATCAGGCTGATCGTTGCGGCTTATTTCATTTTCCCCATGCTCTTTTTAAAGTGTTGAAGATATTGTGATCGCCTTCCTCTGTGTATCAGTTTTTCGCTTGATACGTTATCTTCTAAACAACTCGGCTGATTATCCAACCAAATTTGTTGAGCAACTGGTGTATGCAAGAGCAAATTTATTTTAGGATTTCCATAAACCCAGGAACCCGGGGAGGGGTCAAAAGAGTCCTTTGGTCTATTAATTTGCCTGCAATGCTATCACCTCTGATCGCAACCCAATTTGTTTGGTGACTTGTAACACAAGTGGGTGAGCAGGAGCATTACCGGTATTCGTTTTAGAATGCCCCTGCATGGGCCCCAGTGAGTTTACATTTTCTGAATTTGCTGTCACTTTCTGTAGAACACAACGAGAGCTTACTTTTGGATATCCCAATTTGGGGCCCTGTACAAAGGGGACGAAGTGCCCGTCCATTCATATTATTATGCTATTCCTAACCTGCTGGGCTGGATTCAACCTAGTTTGTTGAGTGATCGACTTTCTAACATTAGTGGAGAATGCAAAAGAACATTCCACCCAGTTGACCTTGCAGGTTCTTAGTCAAAAGTGTCTGTTTATCTGTCCATTTACTCATTATACTATCCCCTAACCTGCTGAATTGACTTCAACCAAATGTTTTGAGTGATTTGCTAACACATGTGGGTGTGATAGAGCACACTTTTGGATATGGCAAGCCAAAAGGGAAAGTTGTATGGATGGACCAGTTACCTCTTGATCAGAAATTGGGCACACTGTAAGTGCTTATCAGGTCTTCTGTGTGCCAATGTAAAACCAAAATAATTCAATGAAGTAAGTATTAAAGCAATGTTTAGCATTTGTACTGAATGGCATATTCATGGTACTTTCAGATTTTAGCATTGGTACAATTCGACAGTTTATGGTACTTTCAGATTATAATTATTATTATCAGTTAATTTCAGTTTTTGCATTGGTACTATTTGGTATTTTGTGCTATTTCGTTATGCTTTCAGTTTTTTGTATTGTTACTATTTGGTTTTGACTTTGATATTGATACTATTTGGTATTTTGTGGTACTTTCAGATTTTGGTATTGGTACTATTTGGTATTTTATCGTCCTTTCTAATTTTAGTATTAGTACTATTCGATATCTTGTGGTACTTTCATATTTTGGTATTGACACTATTTGGTATTTTGTGGTACTTTCTGATTTTGATATTGGTATTATTTGGTATTTTATGGTACTTTCTGATTTTGGTATTGGAACGATTTGGTATTTTGTAGTACTTAAATATTTTGATAGTTTGATGTACTTTGAGAATTTGGTATTGGTACTATTGGTATTTTATCGTACTTTCTGATTTTGGTAGCAGTTATATTTGGTATTTTGTGGTACTTTCAGATTTTGGTATTGGTACTATTGGTATTTTATCGTACTTTCTGATTTTGGTAGTAGTTCTATTTGGTATTTAGTGGTGCTTTCATATTTTGGTATCGGTACTATTTGCTATTTTGAGGTTATTTCAGATTTGGTATTGGTACTATTTGTTATTTAATGGTACTTTCTGATTATGGTATTGGTACTATTTGGTATTTTGTAGTACTTTATGGGTTTTGTAGTTTGTGGTATTTTGTGGTACTTTCAGATTTTGGTATTGTTACTATTTGGTATTTTATGGTACTTTCTGATTTTGCTATTGTTACTACTGTGTATTTTGTGGTACTTTCAAATTTTGGTATTGGTACTATTTAGTATTTTATCGTACTTTCTGATTTTGGTATTAGCACTATTTGGTATTTTGTGTTACTTTCTTATTTTGATATTGGTACTATTTGGTATTTTGTGGTACTTTCAGATTTTGGTATTGGAACTATTTGGTATTTAATGTTTTTTTTCTGACTTTGGAATTGGTACTCTTTGTTATTTTGTAATACTTAAGATTTTGATAGTTTTGGGTATTATATGTTACTTTCAGTACTATTTGGTATTTTGTGCTATTTCGTTGTGCTTTCAGATTTTGGTATTGTTACCTTTGCTTTTTGACTTTGGTATTGATACTATTTGGTATTTTGTGGTACTTTCAGATTTTGGTATTGGTACTATTTGGTATTTCATCGTCCTTTCTGATTTTAGCATTAGTACTATTTGATATCTTGTGGTACTTTCATATTTTGGTATTGACACTATTTGGTATTTTGTGGTACTTTCAGATTTTGATATTGGTACTATTTGGTATTTTATGGTACTTTTTGATTTTGGCATTGGAACGATTTGGAATTTTGTAGTACTTAAATATTTTGATATTTTGTGGTACTTTCAGAATTTGGTATTGGTACTATTGGTATTTTAATCGGCTTTTCTGGTTTTGGTAGTAGTTCTACTTGGTATTTAATGGTACTTTCATGTTTTGGTATCGGTACTATTTGGCATTTTGTGGTTATTTCAGATTTGGTATTGGTACTATTTGTTATTTGATGGTACTTTCTGATTATGGTATTTGTACTATTTGGTATTTTGTAGTACTTTATGGTTTTTGTAGTTTGTTGTATTTTGTGGTACTTTCAGATTTTGGTATTGTTGCTATTTGGTATTTTATGGTACTTTCTGATTTTGCTATTGTTACTCCTTGGTATTTTGTGGTACTTTCAAATTTTGGTATTGATACTATTTAGTATTTTATCGTACTCTCTAATTTTGGGATTACTACTATTTGGTATTTTGTGTTACTTTCTTATTCACGCTAGAGAACCTCTGTACTCGAACAGCGCAGTCATCGTGTGGTGTTCGCAGTCGACGGGTGCACAAAATATACTATTTTGGTTTACTGTGATCCATTCTATGAGCCAGTTCTTTACAACTTTTAATTTACACGATGTTTTTTTTTCATTTGGAATTATTGCTTAGGTATTGTAGTTCATTCTGGCCCAATAAGAGCCTTTAAATTTAAAAACCAGCAGAGTACCAGTCAGTTTCTGGCTAGTCAATGGGATTTTATGTGCCTGAAATGTGTTCAATGACTAATAAATGTGCCATTAAAGTCATCAATTAAGATGTTATGTCATCAAATAATGAAAAATACGTATAAGTGAAAGACTAGAAAGTTTGAAATGTTTCTGTTTATTATTTGCGAAGTGGCAAGCCATTTTTCTTCTGTACGCAAGTTTTGAGTTGTCAAGTGGACTGTCCCATATGTCGAGTGCCTAAATATTTACTTTGTACGCATTCGTCAAGCTGTATCTGGACGCAGTCGATGGGAGCACGAGCGGTTTTAACAAAGCCAGAGCGATTGAGCTGCTGTTTATTTGTCTCCAGCGATGCCAAACCGTCTTGGCAACAATTTCAAAGCAATGCCAATACATAAAACAAGCTGTGCCACACCCTCTTATAACCATTGCAAGGTTTGCTACTTAATTTATCACTGCTGGACAAGACATGCATTTTAGTGCATAAAATAACCAGGGTCACTGGCGAGTGATACGAAGATCAAGGTTACAATTTTACGGATTTCATAAAAAAAAGATATATGCGCTTTACAGAATCATAAAAATCAATGAAACATGCGATTTATGGCATAGTGCGTGCTTGAGGAGTATGCCCAGGACAACAATGACATTTCAAATACAAAATGTATCTCTGCTGCATACTTATCTGCAAATGTGGTGTTGATCATGGTATGGGGTCACACATTACAGTGTATGTTTGAAGAGTATGCAAAGGACAATTAAAATGCAGGTTTTGACGTACATGCTGTCAGTGCTTCAGAGACACAATTTAATATGACGTGTTGACAGACGGATAAACAGACACACAAACTGGTGGATGGTTTGAAAATTGGAACGCTTATGAGACCCTCCTAGGGGAATAACCGTTCCCTTGTTCCCCTGAAATCAATAGGCTTGTTTCCCTGTTCCCCAAGAATCGAACTTTGTTTTCTTATGTTCCATGCTCCCCAATATTGCCTTTGTACCCTGTTCCACTCAAAATTTGACCTTTGTTCCCTGTTCCCCTGGAATAAATGTCATTTCGCCTGTTTCCAAAACCCCTGGGAGGGACTCCATTATGTGGATGTCAGATATAGCCATATGCTTACTACGTAGAATAAAAAAGAGGCCAATAGATGGCCTATCTGCGAAAAAACGGATGGTCGGACGAAAGCTTGAAATGTCAACACGATCTGGATCTGAAGAGAGAGCTGGTTGCTTTGCGGTTGTGTGGCTCTTCCTCGCGGATCCATGGGTTTATCTTCGGTTTGTGATTGTGTTTTTTTTCTGATCATACTCACTAGGCTTACTATTTTTAAAAACTTGGAGCCTGATCTGGTTCCAAACTGTTCGAGCCTGTACCCAGTAAGTACCTATTATATTAGAAATCAGGCAACTGGCGTTTCGCTGGCCCGTGATGGGATGTTGGCTCGATATAGCTGTAATCTGGTTATGATGACAAAACAGTATGCGGAAAAAAGAATCAGCATGCAAAACGTTAAAAATGTATTTCTGGAAGCATTTTAAAATGAAAATGTCTCAGAGTGATCAAACAAACAATTCAGACCCAGGTCAGGCTAAGCAAAAAGTCTGGCAGGACCCGAAGGAGAAGGGTCCGTAAGATTTAAGCAATGTTTAGGACAAAAAAAACGTTACTCAGCATGCAAAGAGTTAAGACCAAATCGTTGCTATATTTGGAACACGATGATACACGTAATGCAGTATTCAGCAAGCTAAAGTAATTCTGTTTACCCTTTGTACTTTCTCTTAAAAGAGACACTTTGGCAAACAGTGAAGGCCGCGATGAATTGCCGCAAGCATAATACGACTTTCCATCAGGGTCTGCGCATTTTTCAGAGAAAAGCATTACATTTTGGAAATAAACAAAACCCCTAAGGCCGAAAAAACGCTAATCACAATAAAACTTGTCTGTATTGTCTTCTGCTGGAACATTTTATAAATATTTTTGCAAACAGTGTAGGCTCAGTCTGATCTGTGTCAATACTGTTTGCCGCTCTACTGACACCAAAACTATTTAACGGTCGACCTCTGCAGATGATATGCCCAGCCAGTATCCAATCTCGGGCCACTATCGGCCCGCCAGTGAAACGCCGTTCGGATGGCGTTTTGCTTCCGGGCCGATTGTGGCCCGATTTTACTACATGCTTACTGGGTATTCGCATGCTAATAACAAGTTCTTCTGGCACTAAGACATCACAGGAGATCTTGGACGGACAACCGATGCTCATGCGAGCCTGTGTATCCGAGCATTCGCTGCTCGCATACTCAAAGCAGGTATGAAGATGCAATTTTTATCCCAAATACAGGCATATTCTCATTAGATAGCTATACATGCATGCATTAAATATAACATCACACCAATATCTCGTGTGCTTGCCCAATTATACTGAAAAAGGAAAAAAATGTAATGCGTTTTAAAGTTTATTTTATCCTCCGAAAAATTTGGGGAGATATTTGTCGTTTACCATCCGCTGATACATTATGGGATAAAACCGGTTCTGCGTGTGAATATTAGATTATGGTGTGGGTAGTTTGGCCTTACGGGGTTGAAAACTATTGTGGGATTAACCCATAATTTTACAACGATCACGGACCATTAGGAACTCCAGAATGTAGAATAAGCCGAACTCCTGCAGTATATTCAGATTTATTAATACATGTATGATTAACAAGTAGCATCCTCTATAAAATCGCAAGAAATAACTCAATCCGCCATCACAGATCACCTAGCTAGCAACTTGACATCATAGACTGTGACCCAGGGTGAGTGTGTGTGGTGGTGTGTGTGTGTGTGTGTGTGTGTGTGTGTGTGTGTATGGGGGGGGGGGGTACTCTCACTTTTTCTTCATACGTAGGATTGGGCCCAGCATCTACCGTTAGCCGCCAAAAAAAATCGGGAATATCAAGCACCCCAAAAAATATTTGAAATTTTTGCCACGCAAAAATATTCTCACTCTGTACATTTACCTTAAGAAAAGACCCTAAAATAAATACATAGAAAAGACACCTAAAACTAGTCCAATTTTGTCTTGACCCCCCAAAAATATCCACAAAACTTTCATACCCCCCTCCCCCCCCCCCCCAACAAATTAATATTTCTGACCCCCCCCCCCCAAAAAAAAAAATGTAATTCAAAAATTTAAACAAAAAAAATGCCCTGATCCTGCGCATGTATCAAACAGTATCAGAGTACCCCCCCCCACCCCACCCCCCCCACCTCTTGTGGACCGTGATCGCTTTGTGGCTTTAATTTAGCAATGGAATGCCAACAAATTTACCAAAATGTGAAAATATTTAGTTCAACGCGTCCTGACGCGTGGAGCTACCTAAGGTTAGTTCCGTTTTCCAGAAGTGAGATACTGGAAACTATACCTACAATTTTAAAGAGCTCTTGACTTGTTACCCCCGTGTCGAACCGGCGCGAATTGATCTATACCATGAAAGTGATTTTGACTGCATGGGGAGCTAGAAGATAAGGGCGCCTGACCACACTCTTTATATACAAGTGCCACCTGCTGATAACCTTAGTAAACAGTTTGGACCGAGATCAGGTAAAATCAGCAGATGATAAAGAGCATAGAAAACATCCCAGCATGCAACGAGTTAAATCCACTGGCCATGGATTTGATTGGAAGATTGAACACGTCTGAATTTGAAAATGGTTGCAAGCCACCTGCTAAGGTGTCGTTGCGTTGGTCAGTTAACTTTACGCATCTAGTTGGACTAGAGGTCCAAATTTTGTTTCGAGTCTTTATCTTATCCATACATTGTGTATATTAGTAACAAAGTCTAATGCGAGTCTGCACAGGCTTACCTGTGTTTTCGTTGGTGGAAAATGCAACAGGTACCCCAAAACACATGCGCTGGCTCAAATATAGCATGGACAACCCGCGACATATGCGTACAGTTCTCTTTTATCTAATCCAGACGACTGTGTACAGGAGCACCTGATCATTGGGCCAGAACACCCGATATAGAGAAATGTGCGTACAGTATTAAAATCTTGAATAACTTTCAAAATGCTCTACCCACAGATTTCAAACTTTTGCACATTAAAGCCATGGTACTTAGTGTTTTATCTAAAGTAAGCATAAATTTCAGAATATAAACAAAAAAATATTTCATCCTTTTTTTGGAGAAAAACCACCTTCTTTGTATAAATAAGGCGCTGTATTGACTATCGCTTAACTCACACACGTATTATTACTCAGATACAAAGCTGGATATATTACTGACAATAATCAGCAAAAATTACTCTCAGAGGTAAATTATTAAGATTTTTTTTACCTTTTTCAACAGCAAGGTGCACATAAACACGCCATTTGTTCCACTCGTCGACTGTGACCACCACGCGATGACTGCGCTGTTCGAGTACAGAGGTTCTCTAGCGTGTTATTTTGATATTGGTACTATTTGGTATTTTGTGGTACTTTCAGATTTTGGTATTGGTACTATTTGGTATTTTGTTTTTTCTGATCTTGGTATTGGTACTCTTTGTTATTTTGTAATACTTAAGATTTTGGTAGTTTTTTGGTATTATATGTTACTTTCAGATTTAGTAGTCGATGATACTACATGTATTTGGTATTTTATTGTACTTCAGGTTTTGGTATTCGCATTTTTTTGGTACTTTATGGTATTTTCCTGTGAAAACTATACAATAGCTAGAAAAGAAATGGCATTATCTGTTACTATTTTAGAACTTTTCTCAGTTGCTGAATTGGGATTTTGTGGAAATATTTGGGACTCTTGTCAATACAGAATGGTTGAGACTTTATGGAATTAAATGGTATTTCAATAAATGAACAGGTTTAGATAATTTAGTATTTAGTGTAAACTTTTTGGCATTTTCTGTGCCAAAAAATCTCATATGCCATTTAACATTCCATTTTATACCAAATAATCCCAGTACTGGGATTTATTGGGATTAAGTAGTTAAGTCAGAAAGTACCATTAAAGTGAGTTCTAGAGTATTCCAATAAATCCCACTTGAATTTTGCATTTTGCATTAGGGCATGAGGAAGAGACAGAGAACATTTTAGGTCTCAACTGCATTTTGTTATAATCTAAAATTCATAGCTCGTTTTTTTAATGATTGCAAACATTATATTAACCAAAGTACTTATCAGAACAGAAGTACCTTGGTTTATACCCAAATATACTTGATGCTTTGTGGTTTTCTTTTATGCTTAATACATATTTTTTACTGTTTAGAATTTCATTTTTAAAGGAACAACAATGTATTCTATTCTTTTGTTGAACACGATTTCATTATATCATATTGTATTGATGTTTTTTCTTGTTATATTATTACAACAATTTTGAAAAAAAATATTTTATTTGTTATGTTAAGGTAAAGTCATATTCATAGACTGAAAAACATAGTACGTGATAACACTTATAATAAAGATATTGCATGGAAACATTAATTGCAAATCTTTTGTCAGTAGAGTGATTATTTTTTAGTCCATTTTCAGGATAGTCAAAGCTTTAATCATAAACACGCCTCACATAGTTTGAATCTCTGAAACTCACAGATTAAATTGTCGAATGATTGTCTGTTGAAAAAATAGTGTCACGACTAACATGCCATTGGCTTTCCTACATTGTTCACAAGTTAGTTTCTGTGTCTTGTTATTTTTTCACAGTCGATTTGTGTTGAGCTATTTGTAACAATGTTACATGTATTCTCATGTTCTTTCCTTTTAGAGCAGTTCCTCGTGGCATGAAAAATGACTTTACCACATAAGGTGACCTCCCTTGGATGTTAATAGTTTTATTACGCACGTGCGTAACGGGAGCTACGTCAATGCTGGTGAACCTGTGTTTGTTTATGTGTAGGCTTGCGTGAGCCTTCACTGCTGGCCGGTGGGATAAGTACCAAAATATTGTGTACTAGCACAGATAGTTATCACAAAGGGTATCCTGTTGGCCATTAACGTGGCTAGGAACAAAATGCTCAGTAAAAATCAACAAGTGGTAATGAGTATTGTAAATATATGTTTTAACCAGTCATTTTGCCTTATTGATTTAGACAAGATCCTCTGGAATCTACTCAAAGAATAGTTTCATATGGATAAAATATCTTATGAAAACATTCATATTTAAAAAGGTGAAATTATTTTGGGCTGTAAAAATAAAATAAAAAATAGACGAAAAACTGCTCTTTCAGCTCTAATGCATAGATAATGTTTCTGTAAAACCTCATTCAAACTTGTTTGTAAACATAATTGCTAGCTCACGTGTAAGAGAGAATTGTGACCGCACTAATCTATATATAAAAATATGTTTCAATTGCCAAAATCAACGTTTTGATCATCGAAGCTATGATTGTAGATAGCTTAAGCATCATCAATCGCTAACATGTATGTTTTTACAATCATAAAAGCAGTTGGGTTTTTAAAAATCTGCTACAAATCGTCCCTTACGTGATGCATAACTATAATAAGCGATATATCTGGCATGCAATTCTGCAACAGTTGCGAGTTAATCAAGCAACAGTTTTACAGGATCACTCATATGACCAAGGTATATTTGATCAACCATCGGTTATGCCCTTCATTCTATACAATGGGTATCTTCAGAGGTGGATATAAGTATTATGATGACTAACATTGGGCAAGCAGTACCATATAATTTTGAAAAACCATTGTTTTTTGCATGGTGCACGTTTTGATTAAAATATTTTGAACCACATAATAGTAAAAAAATGACTATTATTTTTTGAAACTAAAACCAAACACCTTTAATAACTTTCTTTTTCAAGATAAATATCGAGATTTATTATAAAAATGTTAAGCAAAACCATTTGAATTAAATTTTTAAAAGCTGAATTTCTATATGAGTATATCTGAGTGAAGCAACTGCTTCAGACTGGTGTGTCTTGAGCCAGGTATATCCTTAACCAATTGTAACAATTACGCAGTTACATTGTCCACAAAATAGGCAAAAGCCAGTCATGTCACAGTGAACATTTAAGTGCATGGGCATCGATTGTTCCCTTCTGAACGGTTACCATGGAAACCGTTCAGAAGTATGTCACCGTGCATCAGAATGAAAAACAATATAAAATTGGGGATGTTAAAGTAGTACTTAAACTATTCAAATTGGGTTAACAGTCATGTAATATGTATGAATAGTTATTTCGCTGTATATATTGATGTTTGTTAGGGCAATTTAGGCCCATTATGGTGTCATTTACGTTACATTTTCACCTACTCCCGATAAAAGCATTGATATTTTGCTATAAAGTTTCATTTTATAATCTTTTCATTACACAAATGAATAATAGCATTTCTATAAAAAGCAATTAACTGATAACTTCAAAACTGCAAACAGCTTGTTTCTATCACAAAAAACTTAAATAAGTATAAGCTTTTGAACATGACAACCCAGAAGAAAACGTTACTTAAGGACAGATTTTTTAACATTTAAATTCAAAGCATGTAATGCTATTTGAAAGCTTTAGACACCATTTATGACCATTCTGTTGATATACAAGAGTAATAGGGATAATATATAATTTGTCTGAGGCAAATTATAGAGGAACCTACTAGAATCACATGTACTTCCAAATCACTGATCGACCATATTTCGTGTAACAATCAGGAAAATATTGTTCAGTCCGGTGTCATTTCCATTGGTTTAAGTGACCATTGTTTAACATTTTGCACAAGAAAGGTAGTCAGAGGAACATTCAGTAAACATAATACTGTCAAAATTAGATCTCTAAAAATTATAGTAGAGAAGACTTTTTATTAAAATTAAGAAATGCGGACTGGAATAATTTTTATAGTTCTCTCTGTGCAAATACAGCAAGGTCAAGTTTTCGAAACATTTTTATGAAGGCATTAGACACAGTTGCTCCAATAAAAGAAGTCAGGTTAAAGAATAGAACAGAACCATGGATGTCAGCTGAAATTTTAGATCTGATGTAAAAACAGGGATAATTTTTTGTATAGTTTTTAGAAACATAATTCACAGGAAGATTTTAAAAATTACTGCAAATTGAGAAATAAGGTAAATATGGAGATAAGCATGGTCCAAGCTCATTATTTTTCAAACAAGGTTGAAGAAAATAAGTTTGACTCCAAAAAACTATGGCAACAGCTAAAAAAATTGGGATATAAAAATAAAACAAATGAAAGCTCTAAAGTTGTTTTAAAAATTGATAAAGAAACTTTTAATTACCCCAAAACAGTAACAGACCATTTTAATACATTTTTTTTACAAATATAGCTTCAAATCTTGTAAGCAAATGCCAAGTGCAAGTAACTTTTTTTCAGTTGGATCAAATTTTTTTTAGAATTTTTTACAGTTCAAGAAACCCCCAAAATTATACCTTCCATATCAAACAAGTAGCCCAATGGGCAACGATCGCTCACCATGGAGCCAGCATAATGTTTGGAGACACCATAATTTACGATGCTCAAAAACATAAGATAATATGCCAGTTCTAGTTATCTGCAAAGTACAAGAGGTGTTCATGTTTATTTGAACAAATTTGAAAATGTCGTTACTAATTTATTTCTCGGTATAATTGGTAATAATTGATTTCCATGGGTTAGTCTGATCTCCAGGAACACGCAACCATTGAGAAAACAGTTATTAATTTTTATTTTCTGGTTTGAAGCAGTCTCTGAAGATCAACAGTCAAATTGTAAGCGTTTAAAAATGCTGTCTGAAACGAAATGTACTTAATCTTTCTCGAACAATTTCTCTAAAATATATGAAGTTTTCTCTTGGAATCTTTTATTTATTGTACATAAATAAACAAAGTGTGTTCTGTTAGCAGATAAAACATTCTAGATGGATAATTATTTTTAGCAGCAGCTTGAACATCAAATTTTAGGCCAGTTTCCATAGCAACACAATTTTGTATGCAAAAGTACTCAAATGCAATATTTGGAGATCAGTTTTATCGGCGATAGATACTTAAAATATCTAAGAAATTTAGTAGGCTGTGAGTTTTGAGAATTTGTTTTTCAAAATTCTCCAAAGACACATTTTGTACATGAGATGCCCATTTGGGCACTTGCTTGAAAGAACTTATTTAAGCCCAGTTGGCAAGCAAAAACATGCACACTTAGGCTGTTTCTCATTTGAATAATAGACTGAATGTTCCTTTGAACTTAAAAGAAAGTATCACACTTAAATACGTATTTTCTTAGAAGATACGTCCGTTTTAGCTCTTAAAATCAGTTAAAGGGGGTGTGGATGTATTTAGGACCGCCGTGTTATTGCTATGCTTTAAATTGTCATCTTGTCTAGTTGCCAATACAAGTGACACGTCCGTCATGTATGAAAAGGCAAAAAAAATTGTTTGTATTTAATGCGACCGCAAAAAAATGAAATTCGAATCTGTTCAAATAAACATGAAACATGTCTTGTATTAAAAAGATCTGAATAAAAATAGCATTGGAAACCTGGTGACAGTGTAGTTTTCAGATACTCAAGGACAGCTAACTCCGTAGTCAGATATGGGATCCGACCGAAATTCAAACTCATCCATACTTTTATGTATGTCCTGGTAACCTACAGGGATGAAGAAAATCAAATGAAAAATGAAGGTGCTAGAGTGGTCAAATTATATAATTATATTTTAGATGCTCAAGGGCAGCTAACTCTGTAACTGGTGGATGGGTGTGGTGGAAAATCAAACACATTCAAACTTTATGGAAGTCATTGTTACCTACAAATGAGGAAGATCCATTCAAAAATCAAGGTGCTAGAGTGGTCACAACAGATCTCCCATTGTAAGTCAATGCAGATTTTTTATGATGCTCAAGGGGAGTTAACTCCACAGTCTAAAGTTGGTTCTACTTTAAATTAAACTAATCCAAGCTTTTATGAATGTCCTTGTTACCGGAAAGAATGAAGAAGATCCAATAAAAAATGAAGGCGCTAGAGTGGTCACAACATTAACAATCAATTTTTAAGATATTCAAGGGCAGCTAACTCCATAATAGGTGATGGGATCTTGACTGAATTCAAACTCATCCAAGCTTTTATAGTTGTCCTTCTTATCTGCATGAATGAATATGATCTATTATAAAATGAAAGCACTAGAGTGGTCACAACAACTCTCCCATTATAAGTCTATGGGGATATTTTAAGACGCTCAAGGGCAGCTAACTCCACAGTCGCAGTTCTGATTTGGCCAAATTTTGAACCCATCTAAGCTTTTATAATTGACCTTCATACCTGCAAGAATGAAGAAGATCCAATCAAAAATGAAGGCGCTAGAGTTGTCACAACATTATCCATCAACTTTTAAGATGATCAAGGAGAGCTAACTCCATAATAGGTGATGGAATCTTGCCAAAATCAAACTGATTCAAGCTTTTATAGTTGTCCTTCTTATCTGCAAGAATAAAGAAGATCCAAACAAAATTGAAAGCACTAGAGTGGTCACAACGTTTTTCCAATTATAAATCTATGTGGATTTTTCCAGTTGCTCAAGGGCAGCTAACTCATAAGTCCTTGGTCTGATACTGCAGAATTTCAAACTCATCCAATCTTTTATGAGTGACCTTGTTAGATGAAACAATAAAGAAGATCCAATCAAAAATGTAGACGCTAGTGCGGTCACAACATTATCTATCAATTTTTATGATGCTCAAGGGGAGCTAACTCCAAAAAAGGTGATGGGATCTTCACGAAATTCAAGCTCATCCAAGCTGTAATAGTTGTCCTTATTGTATGCAAGAATGAAGAAGATCCATTTAAAATTGAAAGCACTAGAGTGGTCACAACATATCTCCCATTATTAGTCTAAAGGGATTTTTCCAAACGCTCAAGGGCAGGTAACTCATAAGTCCCTGGTCAGATCCTGTTGAATTTCGAACCCATCCGATATATTATAGGTTTACTTGTTGCCTACAAGAACGAAGAAGATCCAATCAAAAATGAAGGAGCTAGAGTGGTCACAACATTATTCATTAATTTTTAAGATGCTCAAGGGGAGCTAATTCCAAAATGAATGATGGGATCTTGATGAAATTCGAACTCATCCAAGCTTTAATAGTTGTTCTTATTGTCTGCAAGAATGAAGAACCATTTAAAATTGAAAGCACTAGAGTGGTTACAAAATTTCGCCCATTATAACTAGTGAGTATGATCAGGAAATACCACAATCACAAACTGCAGACAACCCCGTGGCACCGCGAGGAAGAGTCGCTCAACCATCACGAGACACCAGGAAGACAAATTAAGCAAAGCAATCAGCTCTCTCTTCCCCATCAAGATGATTGCAATACTAGAATGGACATAAAGTAACGTACAACAAAACATAGAACCATTACAGACTCCCACAATGGGAGTCACAATAAACAAAAAGTCAACAACAACAGAACCACCGCCTTAGAACGGACAGCAGCCTAAGCCATCGGAGGGCTTAAACGCATTTTACTGGTACCAAATCTTCGCCCTAGATTCTGCTGTTGTTGAAGTACAAGAAATGTTCAGCTCGCATGGAGGCCATCTAACTAATGCAATGTATCATCATGGAAAACACTCTAATCAAATTAACACTCCATGATGAAACAAAGAAAAGGGCTCATGACTCACAGATAGTCAGAGCTAAAGAAAACCTCAAGTTGAGCCTATAAGTCTGTGGGGATTTATGCTGATGATAGTGTCATACTTTTTAGCCATGAGGACCCAGAAATTATATCACAAAAACTGTCTGAAGTAATGGAGTCATGCTCAAACTGGCTGGTAGATAATAAATTATCCTTACATCTAGGCAAGACGGAATGTGTCCTATTTTTACCTCGCAGAAAATTTAACAACATCAAAAGCTTCAATGTAAAATGCAAGGAACAAGTTATCAAGTCACAGGATAGTGTAAGATATCTTGGACTCTATATTGATAAATACATGAGTTGTGAAAAGATAGTTAATTCCATTATTAGACAAGTAAATTCAAGGTTGAAGTTTTTATTAATATTTATATTGATATTCCTTATTTTGAACAAATGGTAGGGCAGATTTATCCCACTGAACTTCAGTTAAATGAGGCGAATTCTTCTGATACTGAAGCTCCGTTTTTGGACTGGAACTTGTCAATAACAAATGGCATAGTTTCTTCTAAAATTTATGATAAATGGGATGATTTTAATTTTGAAATAGTAAATTTCACCTTTCATGATGGAGGTGTTCCTCGCTCTCCTTCCTATGGTGTATATATTTCCCAGCTTATTCGTTTTGCTAGAGTGTGTTCTAATATTGATGACTTCAACAACAGAAACTTATTTTTAACTGCTAAGTTATTAAAACAAGGTTATAGATATCATAAAATTCGAAAAACATTTTCTAAATTCTACCACAGACACTCAGAGTTAATTGTTAAATACAACATTGGGTTAAAAACTCTTCTGCAACAAGGCATATCAGAACCTATATTTTATGGTGATTTAGTATATAAATTCAAACGAATTGTTGGAAAACCTTATTTTAGTGATCAATTAAAAAAGATAGTAAAACGCTATATAAGGGTTGGACATAACTTGGATATCATGCGACAGTCTGCATGCCTAGTTTTAAACCCAATCACGGTTTATAGCTATGGTTTCCTCTTTAATTGCACGACGGTGGGTCAGGCCTCAGACTCTATGACTCTATGACAGCTCTGACGTCAAGCTTTAATCGGTGGGTTGGTGCCTGATCCTTATCTGTAGCAGGACCCACCGTGGCTCAACTTGAGATTTTCTTTAGCTCTGGCTATCTGTGAGTCATGAGCCCTTTTCTTTGTTTCATCATGGTGTGTTAATTTGATTAGAGTGTTTCCCCATGATGATACATTGCATTAGTTAGATGGCCTCCATGCGAGCTGAACATTTCTTGTACTTCAACAACAGCAGAATCTAGGGCGAAGATTTGGTACCAGTAAAATGCGTTTAAGCCCTCCGATGGCTTAGGCTGCTGTCCGTTCTAAGGCAGTGGTTCTGTTGTTGTTGACTTTTTTTGTTTATTGCTACTCCCATTGTGGGAGTCTGTAATGGTTCTATGTTTTGTTGTACGTTACTTTATGTCCATTCTAGTATTACAATCATCTTGATGGGGAAGAGAGAGCTGGTTGCTTTACTTAATTTGTCTTCCTGGTGTCTCGTGATGGTTGAGCGGCTCTTCCTCGCGGTGTCACGGGGTTGTCTGCAGTTTGTGATTGTGATATTTCCTGATCATACTCACTTACTATTTTTTATGTAGAAATTGTAGAAGTTTGAATAGCTCAACAAGGTTAACTCTGTCAACAGCCCTGATACAATGTTACTTTGATTATTCATGTTCCTCTTGGTATGGTGGCTTAAATAAATCCTTAAAACACAAACTTCAGGTGGCTCAAAATAAGGTAATAAGGTTTATCCTAAATCTTAAACCCATGACAAGGATAAGCTATTCCATATTGTCTGAAATAAAAATGCTTAAGGTAGATGATAGAGCAAAGCAACTGAAGTTGAATCATGTTTTAATGTTTACCATGAGCTTGCTCCACAGTATCTAAACCAACATTTCTTAAGAGCAGCAGATAGCCACTCCTACAGACCACAGGGTAGTTTATTCAATTTTGTAGTACCTTCCATAAAGGGCTGTGATTCTCATACATTTTATTACAATGCAATTTTAGACTGGAACAGTTTACCAGATGATATCAAATCAATTACAAACAAATCTTCTTATAAAACTGCTGTAATAGGCGCGTTGCTGAAATTCAAATTTTCGAAAAAACTTACCTCATCGTCATAAAGGATGAAACAGGTTTTAAATTCAAGATGAATGACTCTACTTTATTTCTGATTGGGTCGTACGCTCAAAAATTGGTAGCATCATATTAAAAAATGGGGAGATAACTCAATGTTTGCAAAAAACGGAAACGTAAAGTACGGTTTTTAAACTGATTTTGTATTGACAAAATGACGTTCTTTTTCGCAAATTATTTTATTTTCTAAAAGTAAGCTTACCGTAATTTATATTTGGATGAGTTTTATTGATTTTTATAAATTTAAACATAGTTTTTGGGGATGATAACTCTTACTACCCTATAAAATTTAATGTTTTCCTCTATATTATTCCTTGTAATACCATTATATTTAATCAGAACCCGCAAAACTTCATAATTTCAAAAACAATTGTCTTTTTGCTTTTCAAAAACATGATTTGCCTCATCCTGATTTGCCTGACGGCTCAGAAATTTGCTTCTTAAGTTGCCGACCCTGTGTGGAAAAACAGCGTTTTAATGCATTTTTCCAATACACAAGTTGATACGAGCATAGGAGATTCGCTGATTTACTTTTGGAGAAAACTTACATTAGGGTCCTAAATGATGATACATGGCTCAATTAAAGATAAATATATCTGTACTATCAATTTGTGAGGATTGTACGTTAAAATCGAGTATCGTCATTCATAAAATGGGGAAGTAACTCTGGTACTAGAAATAATGTAAAACCAGCATAGATGAGCGTCGTTAAGTAGTACCTCCTTGAAATATTGCTTCTCTGCTTTTTTTTTACTTTTACTCACACAAAGTATATCTGTTTGGAATGTCTAGTCTTTCTTTCTTAGATAGATAAAATAGAATTTCAGAAACAGCAATATGACGCTCTTATAAGATATTAATATTATCTAATTTGCATATTCAAGAATATTAATGAAAACGTAAGTAATGAGAAAAATTGTAGAATAAATGAAGTGGTGTCACCTGCAAAATTACCTATATGTCGCTGTTTATCAATCCAGACTATCAATCGTGGTACCAAATTAAAGTTGAGACATTAACAAAATGACCAACTGAATAGATATACGAATTATCTAATTTGCATACTTATGAATATTAATGAAAACATACGAATTGAAAGAAATTTGGCCGAAAAATTAAGGGGTATATCTACAAAATTACCACTACACCAGCTGCTAAATATCTTATCCTACAAGATTGGGCACCCAATAAAAGTTGAGATAAAGCCATTTGACTAAAATAATTAAATATACGAATTATCTCATTTAAATATTCATGAATATTAATGTAAACGTAAGAAATAAGAAAAAATTGGTAGAAAAATTAAGGGGGTATACCTACAAAATGTCCTATATGTCTGCTGCGTACTAGCCTAGACTACAAAATTTGGTACCAAATAAAAGTTGAGACATTGTCATTTGACTAAAATGATTCAATATGCGAATTATTTAATTTAAATATTCAAGAATATTAATGTAAACATAAGACATAAAACAAAATTTGTAGAAAAATAAAGATGGTATACTTTAAAAATTACCAGTACACTAGCTGCTAACTATCCTATCTTACAAAACCTGGTACCAAATAAAAGATGAGACATAGCCATTTGATCAAAATGATGAAATATACGAATTATCTAATTTAGATATTCATGAATATTAATGAAAGCATAAGAGACAAGAGAAAATTCATAGAAAAAATAAGGTGGTATACTTTCAAAATTACCTATATATCTACTGCTAACTATCGTAGACTACAAGGCTTGGTACCAAATTAAAGCTGAGGCATTGTATTTTGACCAAAATGATTAAAATATACGAAGAATCTAATTTGAATATTCATGAATATTAATGTAAAAAGTATAAATAAGGGAAAATTGGTAGAAAAATGAAGGTGGTATACCTACAAAATGTCCTATATGTCTGCTGTTTATTAGACTAGACTATAAAATTTGGTACCAAATAAAAGTTGAGACTTTGCCATTTAACCAAAATTATTAAATATGCGAATAATCTAATTTAAATATTCATGAATATTAATGTAAACATAAGAAATAAGACTAAATTGGTAGAAATATTAAGGGGGTATACCTACAAAATTACATGTACTCCAGCTGAAAACTATCCTAGACTATAAAAATTGGTACCCAATAACAGTTGAGACATAATAATTTCACTAAAATGATTAAATATACGAATTATTTAATTTAAATATTCATGAATATTAATGTAAACATAAGAAACAAGACAAAATTGGTAAAAAAATAAGGTGGTATACCTACAACATTAACATGACGCTAGCTGATAATTATCCTATCTTACAAAACTTGCTATCAAATAAAAGTTGAGACATAGCCATTTGGTCAAAATGATAAAATATACGAATTTTATAATTTAAATATTCATGAATATGAATGAAAGCATAAGAAATAAGATAAAATAGATAGAAAAAATAAGGGGGTATAGCTACAAAATTACCTATATTTATACTGCCAACTATCGTAGACTGCAAAACTTAGTACCAAATTCAAGTTGAGACATTGCATTTTGACCAAAATGATTAAATTTACAAATTATCTAATTGAATATATTCATGAATATTAATGAATACTTAAGAAATAAGAGGATATTTGAAGAAAATTTAGGTGATTTACGTTCAAAATAACCACTAAGTCAGCCGCTAACTATGATTAACTTCAAAACTAGGTACGGTACTAAATAAAAGTTGAGACATTTTCATTTGATGGAAAATGATTAAATATACAAATGATCTAATTTGAATACCCATAAATATCTATTTAAACATAAGAAATAAGACAAAATTGGTAGATTAATTAAGGTGGTATCTCTTCCAAATTACCTCTACACCAGCTGCTTACTATCCTAGACTACGAAACTTGGTACCAAATAATAGTTGAGATACAGGTATGTGACCCTATGACTATAGGTATTCGAAATATCTATTTTTTATATTCACGAATATTAATGAACACATAAAAAGAATAAGTCAAAAATAGTAGAAAACTAAAGTGGCTTGACCTACAAAACAACCTATATTTCAGCTGCCATATATCCTGGACTACCAACCATGGTACCAAATAAAAGTTGAGACCTATGATGAATATACAAATGATCTCATTTGCTTGTCTCATGAATGTATAAGAAAACATTAAAAAGAAAGAAGAAAACAGAATGATAAAAAATAGTTCTAGGCTTTAATTTGAGAATAGGATAACTAGCAACTGACATATGCGTAATTTTGTAAGTACACCCCTTTAATTTTTCCAAAATTTTCTCTTATTTATGAGTGGGAATGTTAGAAAATTTGTTAAATGGAGAATTTGATAACAGTGCAGTGATTTGGCATTATTTGGTTGCCTAAAATAATTCGCAGCTGAGTTGTAAGTATCTTTGTGGGTACACCTTTTTATTTTTTATGATTTCCTAATGTATTCATTAATTTTAATGAATATGCAAATTTGCTCACTAGCATACTTTACCGCTGAATGAAGCTTCTATGTCTTACTTTTGTTTTTTATCGAGTTAGTACTTAGGATGAGTTTCTGCTGAGATATAAGTAATTTGTAGGGACATACCCAACTGTTTAGAAGGGCATTGTTGTTGCCATGGAAACCACACAATTTCACATAGCTCAAATGGGGTTATTTTGAGGGCAATACATTTACCTATTGAAGGTGGTGCCACAAAACAATTTGACGCCCATGAAAAATTGTCCTGAGGACGCAACTGGTCTAATTCAACCATTGGGTACTAAGGAATTTAAATGCTTTTACTTTTGATATATAGATAGTGTAACACATTTTGTGGGTATTGCTTGGAAGAATGGACATTATGACGACAGATAAATCCAAGCTACTTGTTGATTCTCAAAAATCATTTCTCGTTTATCAATTTAAAAGCTTAAACCTAGTCCAAAATAGTGCTATGAATGAAATATTCATTACAATAGCTGGACACTAGATGCGCAAAAAGTAAGTGAGTATAAACAGGAAAAAAAACAATCACTACTGCAGATCAACCCACGGCATCGTAAGGAAGAGGAACAGAACACTTACAGTCACAAGACACCAGGAAGACAATTAAAGCAAAGCAACTATCATTATCTTCCTCGTCAAGGTGTTAACAAAAATTGAAAGAACACAAATAGATGCATAATAAAACAAAGACCAACACAGAACCCCCACAAATATTCCGAGGTACATTAAACAATGAATCAACAACAATGTAAGATTCTGTATGATTTTGGCGGCCATCTTGAAAACATGCAAATAAGCTCAATAAGACGCCATTTCTCAGCTTGCAAACATTGGTTTTCGGATTTAGCATACCAAATTACCTTGAAAAAATGTGTCAGACCCTTTGTCTTCAGAAATAAGTCCATAGATCTACTTGATACTTTTAAAATTTGTATTTCGTGATTCTGTTTTCTGCGAGTATAAAGTTATCTCCCATTTTTCAATATGGCGCTACTAATTTCTGAGTGTGCGACCCTAAAAAAATTAAGTGTAGACATTTATCTTCAATTGATGACTAGTTTCATCCTTTAGGACGATGAGGTAAATTCTCTCAAAAGCATTCAGTGACTGTGCCTAATAGTATATCAAGTGTATTGGTGAAATGCACGAAAACATAGTATTTTTCACACGGGGGTAGCAACTTTGCAAGCGATTTTCCGAGCCGTCAAGCATGTCAGAATGCTGTTAATCATGTTTTTGAATATCACATTTATATGTTTCGTCGAATTGATCAAGTTTTACGCATTTTTACCATTAATAATGGTATTATCGGAAACGATATCGAGGGAAATGTTCTATTTTATAGGGTAGTAAGAGTTATCCCTCATTGGCTATATCTGCAAATGAAGAAAAAGAGCCAAATTTGATTTAAAAATAAATAAAAGTCAAATTGATTTTAGAAAATAAAATAATTTACGAAAAAATAATGTTTTAACACTGCAAAAAATCGATTCGAAATTCGTACTTAACAATTCCCTTTTTTGCAAGGATAGAGTTATCTCCCCCTTTTTAGATATGACGCTACCAATTTTCGAACGTACGACCCAATCAAAATTAAAGTAGAGGCATTTAGTTTTGATTTGAAATCGGTTTCATCCTTTATGACGATGAGGTAAGTTTTCTCAAAAAGTAAGCCTCATATGAAATTCAGCAACGCGCCTATAAAAAGGCATCTCTTGACTGCTGGTCAGTCAAGAGAAGCAGGTATTTATAACTATTATTAAGCAGACATTTTAGATATTTTAACATTGTTGTATTATAAAAATCAATAAGGAAATAAGCCATTAAATTGGCTTTCATGGGTTATCCTAGGATATGAGATCAGAATCATTTTATACAATATGTCTTAAAGTATATCAATTTTTATGTAGCTCTATCAAAGTTTTTTTTTAATTTATTCTATGTGATTTAATGTGTATGTATGATATGTGCCATTTAGTATTGGTTTATATGTTTATGTCTAATCTTGTGCCTGAATAAAATTGAATTGAATTGAATAAACATTGCTTTTTTATGTAAAGTATCATTTGAATTGTTTGGTAATATGTAACGCATGTTACACACATTCAGATGTTCTATATATTGCTTACTCCACTTAATAATACATCATAGGATATCTTATTTAATTTCAAAACTGATTTTCGTGTTGGATAGACATAAAGATATCAGATTGTTCCGAAATAGAATTTATCAGTTAAGAGACAACTTGATTACAAATTGTCAGATCATATTTACTTCTGTGAAATAGTAAACTTTAAAACTTTTCAAAATAAGAAAATAAATACGTTTTATCGATTTGGTCAGAATTATAGGTCTTAAACCTCAATAACAAAGACAACTAGTGCTCTCAAGTACCAGCTGAATAAGGATAAATCCAATGCTTTGTCAAAGTTGTTAAAGCAACATATATTACCAAATAAAATATATCATAAGACCCTATAAATGTCCAAAATAGTTCAATGACAGTAAATGATGATGTAAATCTGATTTTCAAATTTTGTTTTAGAATGTTGGATGGAAAAGTAAAATATTTAAGGTACAGGGTGCAGCGATGAAATCTTATTTACTGGTAGTTTTAGCAATAAATGCTACAATAGTTGATGCTTATTACCACTAAACAGAATGTGATGCGACCAAATTATTGCATAAATCCTTAACTTCAAAGAGGTATATGGATGTTAACAACACGAATGAGTTGCATACACACTAGGGTTTGGATTCAATACAAATGCAAAAAATCAACTAAGTATGGAAAGAACACTTTACTCAGAACATTGTTACCAAAGGTAGACTTACATGCAATGTTAACAAAGTATACATGAATTTAAAATTAGTATCTCTGCATTTCCGATTTCCATGAATCTTTTTTTATCTTACAAGTAATATCTGCTAAACAAATCAGCTTTCTTTCAAATTGAAAAGGATATTATAAAGTTCAGATGTTGAGAAACCAGTAAACCAGTGCCTCTATGGTCATTTATGTAAGATGTGTGTATGATACAGTTCACAAAATATTGAACCCTAATACCAGATTTGTTTTGACAGAAGGAAACGTATGGAAATGTTTGCCTTTCTTCATCTATACACATACTTTGTGTATGCAGGCAGGACAGGATCTTGCAAGCGTACTGAGCCTTCATTTCCTGACACTGCGATGAGCACTAGTACCAAAATCAAATACGCTGGCTCATTTGATTTATTATTTGTGTTGGAAGTTTTAATCTAT
>CAXHUL010000135.1:281734-343299 GCA_964019695.1 Loripinus fragilis
TGTGCCAAATATAAACAACCTCCATCAAAAAGTGTACCGGTATAAATAAGAATTCATGTTCAAAGTTGTGATTGGAATGGTTTGAAGTTTTATAATTGATCATAGGTTCGAATAAAGTAACGGATCATAGAATGTAATCAAAAACATTTGTAAAAACAAAATGATCACTAGCATAGTTGAATTTTCCCCCTTTTTTGTCATATTTCTCTTAATATTTTTATATATTTTGCAATGCTGCAGACCTATACTGGTTTGTACGAACTCAATAAGTATTCATTTAAAGGCATGTGCATAAAGTCTCAGTACAATTTATCAAATACATGTATATTATCATAAATGTCGAAACTGTAGTTCTAAACTTTCTATCTATAGATATCTAAAATTTTATGTCTGTATATTGTAAGATTTTAGCATGTACAAAGTATATTTATACTACAGGTACATAAAATGAAAGAAGCACTTTGAATATAACACAAAATTTATTTTAAAGCCATCACACTATCAGACTGAAAATGAGTCCAATGCATCGGCAGCAATCATCTAGTTTGAAAAGCCTTTCTTGTTACATTTTTGCATGCTAGGTTTGCTATCTACCAGAGACTTTAGAAGACAATAAGACTAATCCATGTTTCCTTATTCACTTGATTAATTGATTTGGAGTGGGTAAACCCGTCTTATTATATTTTATGTCTATTTTATGTACTGTCCAATTCCTTTGATTAATTTCACGAGACCTGAGGTTTTACTTTGAATTATCAGTAGTTTTATTTGAAGGGAGTTAGTTGTTAAATATAATATAACCCCAAAGTGTTCTGCATATCAAAACATATCTTCTGGGACATCTGGGTGCTTAAAAGAAACGTCTCACTGAGACATTTCTTTTAAGCACCAAAATGTTCTGCTAGGAAATTATTAAAATACTCAACACAAATACACCCTATTCTCTGGATTGAAAGTTTTCCTTGATTAAAATTGGCGGGTACTACAAACAATGTGAGTTGGAATTATCCTGTTTCTACTGTATTTTGTTGTATGAACTATATGGGCCTTGACACGAGGAAACCTGTCTTCGGGGGTGGCACAGACCAGCCTGCTCATCCGGGCAGTCTGATCAGCGCCTTTGTTATTAGCTTTTTAGAAAGTATCATATGTAAATTTGCTACAGGTGAAATTTCAATTTTCTAGGTAGTCTCTGTAGCTGAGGAGACTGGTTTGAAACTCGCTTTGTCGCACACCCCGAAGACAGGTTTTCTCGCGGCGAGGCCCATATATATACCTGATTTTATTCCATCTGTCTGGTGTACAGTCTGTAGTAGAGTTAATATTTCTCTGGCCGACTGCTCTATGTCACGCACTACCACCCGGATTGCCTGCAAATATAAAACATAGAGTTAATATTTCTCTGGCTGACTGCTCTATGTCACGCACTACCACCCGGATTGCCTGCAAATATAAAACATCTCAGCATTTTATTCAGAGCTTTAAATATTGTGGGTATCCCATCATCTGTTTACAATGACTGCTCACATACACACATACATGGATGTAGGTTAATTAAGACTCAATCAGAACAGAATTTTAACCTCTTGCATCTAGTCATGTCAGCATGGGCATTTAATTGAAGGAGGCTTTTGCAAACATAAGAAGTACTGTACCAAAACCAGATGACTATGTTTCCATGTAAAAATGGCATGTCATTCGAAAACATAGCCAAATGTTGAGTTTCAGCAAATCACAAATGCCTTGTAATACTGACAATCTATTTTTATCTCTTTGAATGTTAATGATTCTTCATGCTTTTGTTGTTGTCTGCTGATTTTTTTTAAAATTAATTTCCAAAAAATTCTTTCAGGAACATCATCAGTCTGTATCAAACCAAATTGGATCCAGATCTGGGTGCAAATCATGTTTTTCAAAAAATCTTTCAGGAACACTATCAGAGTGTCAAATGGTTTGAATCCAGATCAGGACTGATGTTCTGTCGGTTTTGATCTGGGTCCAAACTGTTTGCAAAGGTTATCAGCAGATGACAAAAGTCACTGCTAGCAAGAAAAGAGTTGAAAGTAAATTCCCTACTTAATTGTGTGTTTAATGTAAGGAATGTTATCCTGCTGCTACATGAACAGAAAAATGAGCTGTGACATGAGATTTCCAACAATTTGGTATAAGTGACCAGCAAAGACTCAGACCAGCCTGCGCATACCCGCAGACTGATCAGAGCCTTTGCTAAATTACTAGTTGCTTGAATATTCTATAAGTGTCAAGCTACTAACTGAACATCATTTGGAATTTCTAAGTTTAAAAGGAGGCTATACAGGCTCGTCTGAGTCTACACATGTCAAAATGTCACATTGTTGGAAATCATGTGTCACAGCTCAAATAATATTTTGAGCTGGACAAAGGTGATAATTGAGCAACATATTACATGCTGGGTAATATTTTAAAATTGTTTGTAGTCTGCTGCTTTTTTCTTCTTCGTAATATGCTCTTTCAAATATTTTTTCAGGAATCCGAATATCATCAAAGTGTAAAACAGTTTGGATCCAGATTAGGCTAGAAGTTTTGTATGGCCTGATCTAGGTTCACACTGTTTGCAAAAGTTACCAGCAGATATGACCCTAGCAGGCAAAGAGCTATAAGGAACTGAGTATGCTGAAAGAGGTTAATTTTTTTTAATAATTTGCATTATTGCCAGTTGCTAATTTTTTTCTGTGGACAGTGGATACAGTATAAATATTGATACTAATTAAGTTAGTGAATTCAACCATCAATTATCAAGTAGGAATTTAAGTGTATTTATAAATTTATATAAAAAATTAAAACATCAGCAAATATGTAAGAGGAGTTTGTGTTATGGACCAAACAGACAGAATTCAAGTATTTTTAACATTGTCATCTGCCCACCATAGGCAATCTTTTGCCAAATATGTACCACCTCCTCCATAAAAAAATGTAAGAGTTCGCTTTTTTTACCTTGACCTTTGACTCCAAGTGAATGTCTTATACACATACTGCACACCATCAAAGTTAGAAAAAAAGAGTAGAGCCGGTGAGGGTATTAGTGAACCATAAGTAGTTAGTGAACCATTTCTGTATCCCAATTTCTAATGCATAGAAGTTTATTGTTTGACATTTAAAATGTTCAACCTAATGCCTTATTTAGTATCTAGGGTGTGCTATCTCCATATTCACTATATAGATGTAAGTTTTTAAAAAAGACTATTTTTTAATGTCAATAAATTGACGATTCTAAAACATGGTGTAAAGGAAACAGAAATTTGATCCTTATGGTGAACACCTTATGTGTAGTGTTTTTGTCATGCTTTTTGATAAAAGCCAGTATCTAATTGAATTGTTAAACCAAAACGCTTCTGCGCTGGTACCTGGCCGTGTTTGATTAGTCTATAGAAAGGGTTCACTAATACCCGACAAAAATTTCTCACGGAGGGTATAAGTGACCCAAGTAACATGAACATTGAATAAAGTGTACCTTATCAGTTTATTTCTGCATATTGCACTAGTTGTATCATGAATGCATAAGCTAGTTTTATGAAAGAAGCGCCAAGAAAAATGGGAATATATGCATTTTCCTCTCTTCAATCCTCAACCGAGCTTGAGAGTACCACGGGGTATACAAACTGTAACAAAGTCCGTGTGAATGATTGCCAGTTTTGAGTTTCATCAGTAATCTACTGATCTATCTAAGTCACATGTATGTTTCTTGAACGATTTTCAGCTTCTGTGCTTCTGACTTGCATCTTTCTAGAATAATTTGCATCTTACCTCCCTCAACTCTTGCTCTGATTCCAGAGAGGCTTGGTAGCTGGAAAATATTTGCGAAATACTTGCTGTTGTCATATTTATTTGTTTTTAAAACGTACGGGTGTCTTTTAAAACCGAAAGTAGACGCACGTGGAGCATTTACTTGGTGCCAAATTAACTGATTCACCGTGATCTCATCCAATCGAAAATTCCATTTGCTGCGGTATCACTTTGCGTCGAAAAAGGTGACAGGGTTACCGAAATTTTGTTTAAAACAGTTTAATTTGCTTAAATCAGTATTAACCTAAAGCAAAAATGAATGCTAAAGCCACAAAAGGGTCCAAGGTAATGTCTTACACCAGGAATTCGGATCTATTACCTGTTTCCTTTTAATTAAACCACTCTAAATCAACGATTCTGTGTTATTCAATGAAGACAAGTGTTAGCTTTCTGAAAAAAATCAACATAGCAAGGAAATACCTGTAGACTGGGAACCAGCAATTGATGTAGATGAAATACAATACAATACAAAATGTATTTAGTTAGAAATCCAAGTATAGCATTCTATGAATAGCTATAAAATTTACCTACAGTATACGGGTGACCCTAAAATGCGTAAAGGACTCCTTTTCGCGTAAAGGACTCCTTTTCGCGAAAAGGGGTTTTATTTTTGCGAAAAGGACTTTTATTATGGCTAAATCTATTCATTATGATTATTTTTTATCTTTAATGTTATAAAACTGAAGTTAAACGATATTAATTTATCAATATATGCAGTAGAAATCGTTTTTGAAACGATATTTCACTCAAATGGCAGAAATATGACTTACGAAAAGGAGTTTCATCATTAAGAAAAGGACTTTGTATCTGATCTATTATTTTTTCTTATTTAATTAATTAATTAATGAATGAATTAATTTATTATTTGATTTGAATGATAGTAAGCAAGCAGGTATCTAGTGTTAAAAAATATAACCCGAAAAAGCACCTGTGACGATACATTAAATAGCCTTGCGAAAAGGACTGTCGATACCGTCTGAGACTATGTTTGAATATCCATGTCCGTTTGCATGCTATTATTTTTAAGGAATACAGTAGAAATTAGTATTGTCTGAATAAATCAAACCTCCAGATGTCGAATATTGAGTATTTGAGACAATAGCACCTTAAAAAGTTGAATTTGAAAATGACTCAATTCCGCGTAAAGGAGTTTTATTCTTACGAAAAAGGACCTCGTTTTGGGGTGCGTAAAGGACTTGATCTTCATATATTACGTTCACGAAAAGAGTCTGGACTGTGGACGATTGGTAATTCCTGGTAATAAATTACTTCCCTGATTTATATTTATAAATGATCTTAATAGGTTAGCATTTAGCGAAAATGAAGCATAAGCACATCGAGATATTGATACTTTTGGCATAGTAGAGCACCAAAGACTCTGACGAATCTTCTAAACGACGCAGGCCCAGAAGGTTGGTGTTTTTGATTTTATACTCGCCTTTTTTGAGGTTAAATACTAATTACAGAAAGAAAATATGTCTGCTATTTCGGAAAGCTTTAAATTATCGAAATGCAACTGTGCGTCAATAATCATGCATGATTACTGTTATGACGTCTTTCGATTCTCTACGTCCCATCAACAATCTTTCAGTTGTAAAGGGACAGGTCTTCCTGGGCTGAACCAGCACTGAGCTAGGATTAATGTTCTTGCTCAAGGACACAACACAGTGACGTCGGTGAGGCTCGAACCCGCCGCCCCTCGGTCTTATGATGTCTTTGTAAAATTAGGGATTAAATATAGGTAAATATAGCAAAAGACAAATAAAATAGGCCAAATTATTTTTTTTTATTGAAGCAAGAACGGTATAAGTACGGTCCCTGTTGAAGTCAGGACCGCTTTTAAAACCATTAAATCACATTTAAGGTTCTTTTCTTTCTTTTTTTCATACTTTTCTGCAAAGGCAACATTTTTTTTTTAATTTAACCTTTAAATAGCAAAGTTTTGAAGGCTAAAATGTGCCCTAGAATGCACCAAATTGCGCCATTTTTTTTTTCAAAAAAATTCCGGGGGGGGGGGGGGGGGGGGGGGCATGGCCTGGACCCCCCTAGCATGGCTTCTCGCCTTTTGCGCACGCAGGAAAATACTTCATGTTTCAAATATGGTGAAAAAGATTTGATTTTTGTGACATGTTGAAAGGAAGCCCATTTCTATCCCGTTTTAAAGCAGTGAGGGTTCTAGCGAGAATGTGCCCATGCACAGACTCATATGAGCCATTGCTGCTCGAGAGGATAAGTGTTATATTTTGGGTGTTCAAAAGAAACGTCTCATTGAGACGGTTCTTTTGAGTACCCACAATATAAGTTTTGGTTTAGAAATAAGAAAATTATTTTTCGATACGCACTCTATACTAAAGGACTGTTCTAATGTCGTTTGTTGATAGCATATATATTACGTTTGAGCTCCCAGATAAAATGTCGGGCCTGATCTTGATAACTCATGTTTGACACCAGCACAGCAACGGACGATAAAATAGTAGTCAACAGCCAAATAAGCCGCTCTTTTCATCCCTTATATACCTGGTTAGGTTAATATGTTAATTGGCGATGTTTATTGTCAATGTGTCAAAGAATGTGATAAGCTATTCTAATCAATTTATTCTGATTGATTTTGAACAGATGGACTTTAATTGGGGACACGCGTGCGATATGGTAAAACTGAAATTAACCATTAAAATATTGCACAGCTAACTAGTAGGGCTAGTCGCATGAAATATTTTCTTCAAATGCATGTACATGCCGCCAGCAGTGAACGCTCTTGTGAGAATGCGCATTTATACAGGATCGACTTAGCATTCGCTGCTCGCATGTATGTAAGCTCTATTGATTTAAACTGTCTTGTCCACAAATATTCGTTTAGCTTCTTGCATCTTCTGGTCCGGTTTAATTGTGAGTGCTGATAACACACAGAATGGGTTATGTTGCAGAGTGTGCGAGTCTTAAAACGACTTTGAATCGTCGTTGATACAGCGTAGCTCTGACACTGTATGCATGGCGATAGAAAATTCGTTTATATTAGCTTCTTGCATGTTCTGGTCCGTTTTAATTGTGATTGGTGGTAACACTCAGAATGGTTATATTGCAGGGGGTACGAGACTTAAAACGACTTGGAATAGTCGTGGATACAGCATACCTCTGGCGCTGTATGCATGGTGATTGAAGATTCGTGTTATTAAACTTGGCATATTTTAAATGTCTTTTACTATATTAACCAAAATCTAATCCCTATTTTTACAAAGACATCATAACAGTAATCATGCATTACTGACGCACAGTTGCATTTTGGCAATTTAAAGTTTTCCGAAATAGTGATATATTTTCTTTCTGTAATTAGTATTTAACCTCAAAAAGGCACGTATAAAATCAAAATCACCCATCTTCTGGGCCTGCGAGGTTGAGCAGGTTCGTCAGAGTCTTTGTTACTATGCCAAACGTATCAATATCTCGATATGCTCAAGTTATGCTTCATTTGCGCAACAAGCTAACCTATTAAGATCGTCTATAAATGTAAGAAGGCATTATAAATCGTCCAAAGTCCAGGCTCTTTTCGTGAACGTTATATATGAAGATCAAGTCCTTTACGCAAAACCGAAAAACGAGGTCCTTTTCGTAAAAATAAAACTCCTTTACGCGGAATTGAGCCCTTTTCAAATTCAATTTTATGGTGCAATTGTCTCAAATACTCAATATTTGACATCTGGAGGTTTGATTTATTCAGACAATACTAATTTCTACTGTATTCCTTAAAAATGATAGCATGCAAACAGTATCGACAGTCCTTTTCGCAAAGCTAAATAATGTATCGTAAACAGGTGCTTTTTCGAATTATATTATTTTTTGAACACTAGATATCTGCTTGCTTACTATAATTATTAAATTCAAATAAATAAATACTTAAGTAAATAAATAAATAAGAAAAAAATAGATCAGATACAAAGTCCTTTTCTTAATAATGAAACTCCTTTTCGCAAGCCACTATTTCTGCCATTTCCGTGAAATATCGTTTCAAAAACGATTTCTACTGCATAATGTTGATAGATTAATATCGTTTAACTTCAGTTTTATAATATTAGATATCAAACATAACCCTAATAAATAGTTTTAGACATAATAAAAGTCCTTTTCGCAAAAATAAAACTCCTTTTCGCGAAAAGGAGTCCTTTACGCGAAAAGGAGTCCTTTACGCGAAAAGGAGTCCTTTACGCATTTTAGGGTCACCGACAGTATACAGGGGTGTGGAAATAGTAAAATTTTCTACTTGTCCAGGGACAAGTAAATGGCCATAATGTACTTGTCCAAAGAAAATTTTACTTGTCCAATAGACTAGTACAGATTAGCTTATACTTTTCTGTGCTTAAATAATTTACACTTTCGAAAACAGTATGAAACCATGCAGATATCAACTCTCTTGTAAACAGTGTTGATCCAGAAGAAGCCAGCTGATCAGGATCCACACTGTTTTCAATGCAACATGTGAACTTATAATAATTAATCAAAATATGAAATACAAAATTTTCGGTCCGTGTATTCACCGGATCGGACCTAATCACCGGATCTGACCGGATCGGACCGGATCGGGCCCGAAATTGGCTATTTAGCTCATTTTTAAAACATTTTTTATCATTATTATGTTTATAAAGTATGTATATGATCATAATAATGATGTCTGGATCATCAAGGTCGGAAACGATAGCTTCTATATTACCGGATCGGGCCCAAAAAATGGTCAAATAAGGCTATGATAAAATTATCTTATGTTGTAAAGTATTCTTAGGATCAAATTAATGACGTCTGTACCAAAAATGGCTTGTTTTAATTTGAGAAAAATTGGTTTCTTTATACTGAACAAAGGATAGACCTGCGCATTTCATTTTATGTAAAACACAACAGGTGTGAATTGATAGCTGACCATTGCAAAAAGGGTCCGTCGAGTATGTTTTTTTTGCCGTTTATATCAATATTAATATATTCAAGTGCATACAAATTGCACTTAATACATAATCTTTTATGCACATCATTCTTGTAAAGAAAAAACAATCAGTTAAGCAAAGGAATATGCCAATTTCGGGCCCGATCCGGTCCGATCCGGTGATTAGGCCCGATCCGGTGAATACACGGACCCCAAAATTTTATTAACTTTCAGAGCTCTCACTAACTGACAATTTGCAGTTCTGAACTCCCATTTTGGTGCTGGGACTCCTATTTTTTGAAGAAGGCTATATTCTTTTGTATTGTGGGACTCCCACTTTTTGGCAAAGAGAGCTCTGGGACTCCTGTTTTCAAAATCCTAGTGAGAGCTCTGACTTTATAACAAATTTTGCACTTGTCCAAGGACAAGTAAATTGAAATTATCAGCTTGTCCTGAATGAAATGGGACCAGGTCGGACAAGTCGGGCATGGCATTTCCACAGCCCTGACAGTATATATATACTTATTGAATTCTTTTTTTATTTAGATCAGTGCCTTTGTTATTTGCTTTCTGGAAAGCACAGTGGTCAAACTTGCTAAGTACAAAATTTAATATTCTAAAGTTGACTAGGTGCCTGATCACAAACCCATGCAGAAGACAGGTTTTCTCACAACTCTTTTCAGGGCCCACTTATGAATTAAGATTTTGTATTCTTCAGGATGACTCATCCATTATGACAGCTGTAGCATTACAAGATCATCTGGTCAAGTCACTGGGATTAAATGATGTCATTGGACCCAGACAAATTGGACTGGGGCCTGCAGCCAGAGGGAAACAAAGGAAACCTGTGAAATCTTCCATAACTATAGGACGCTTTGGGAGAAGTATTTATATTTACAATTTATCAAAAAAGTTGCAAAAATCAGTTTAAAACAAAAAAGTGCTAATCTAAAATAATGTCTTTTATTGCTTATCATTAAAATCAAAGGCCATTTACTACATGTAATCAGTAAACCCCTTTTCAGAATTCCATAAAACTACTAGGATTGTAGCTGTATGGTTATAAAGTGTCTGAAAATATGTTGTTAAAAATCAAAGAAAAATCATATTTCTAATTGGATGGTGATGTTGTTGCAGTTCAGTTAAATCAAATTTTAATTTAAAAGACTGCACATACGGAAAAATGAGAATAACTGTTCAAAATGAAGTCCATCTTAATTAATTTGCATGCTGGGTTATTCTGCATGCATTTTTTTGTTATCTGCTGATTTTTTTTCAAAATTAAAGTTTTCAAAAATTCCTTTGGTTACCATCAGACTGTCAAGCAGTTTTGATCTGGACCAGGCCCGACATTTTTTCAGGCCTGATCTGGGTCTAAACTGTTTGGAAAGGTGATCAGCAGGTGACAAAAGTTGCCACTTGCAGGATTTTTTTTCTAAAAAGCTATATACAATAGTTTTATTTCTTGTTTTAAAGGTAAACCTTCACAACCAAAGAAGAAAACAGACCAAGAAAAAGAATATGTGCTTGACCCAGAACCCCCACCATTAACTTTGGGTAGGTATGGACTTATTGGGATTTGAACTTTTGAACAAATTTAGTGCCCTTGATGTACATGTATGTGAAAATGATTAAATTAACTCTTTTTTTTCTATATCTTTAGTTTAAATGGTGAAAATATGATGAAAGTTTGTATATGATGCCTTGATGTATATTATAAGATCGAGGTTGAGACAACTGCATTTAATTTTTCATAAATTTTAAACTGAGGTATGAATTGTCTTTGTATTGAAAATATTTCATGGTGGGGTATGAGGCATGCCTGCAGCGCTTTTATTAACCATTTCCTTGCTTGCGGCGACTTTCATTGTCTTCTGATAACCTTTGGAAATGATTTGGATCCAGATCAGGATCTATAAAGTATCAGCCCTGATCTGGATCCAAACCGTTTGACATTCTGATAGTGCTCCTGAAAACATTTTTGAAGTTAATTTTGATTTAAAAATTTAAGACACCAGGCCCTAGGTTATAAAACTTTTTTCATGCTCAACTCAACTGAGCACGAAATTTCAACTGCTCATAAAACAAACATACCTCAAATGAAGAAGTTTCTTGCTTTAAGCCTGTCAGATTTTGTATTAATCATGCTAATAAATGTTTAAATGCCAACAATTGTTTGAATAATTTCATTTATGAGCAGGATAAATTTTGTACTCAGCTGAGTTGAGCATGAAAAAAGTCTTATAACCTCGGGGCCAGACGACAACAGAAGCTTGAAAAATTAGTTGAATTACCCAGCATGCAAATAGTTAAAAAATGCCTGTATTCTTAGCTGCTGGATTTTCTTCAGCCCAGAAGATGGGCCTAGTTGAAGCCCCAGGCCAGCTGCTGTCTGAAACCGAGTGGCAGCATGCCAAGGAAAAATCCAACCAGAGAGATGACTCCAAGTTGCCATGTGTCATTTGTAAGGAAGACTTCGGAACGCAAGAACAGGTAATTTAACCCTTTGCATTCTGATGGATTATCCCATACGGATACAATAAGTATGGAATAGTCCTTGTTGCTGGTCAAAATTTCTATAAAATGATGGATTTCTGTCCCTGAAGATTATTTTTACCTTAGCAAACAGTGCAGACCCCGATGAAATGCAGCCTTATGTGGCAGTTCATCTGGGCAGTGGCGGGTCCAGAGGGGGTTCAAGCAAACTCTTCTCCTACCCCCCCCCCCCCCCCCCCCCCCCTTCAATATTGTGTTTTTTTTATGTATCTTCGGAATAAATTGTTAAATGTTGATGGAATATTGTTTATGCATTGATACATAAAATGAATTAAGACCATTACATTTTATTGTTTAAGAAGTTTTCAACAAAGTTTTGTCCCTTGATTTGTATTAAATAATTGTTTTCTTTTTTTCAATTTCAGGTTCTACTGTCATGTATCCGTGTCTTTGATAACAATTAAATGTTGACTATGTTTGAATAATTTCAGGTGCTGCTGTCATGTATCCGTGTCTTTGATAACAATTAAATGTTGACTATGTTTGAATAATTTCAGGTGCTGCTGTCATGTACACATGTCTTTCACAGAGTAAGTATTCAGTTTATGATTTTTGGTTTTTACCCTATTTCCTAAGAAATCCTTTCTCCCAGATAAGACTCAAACTTGTATTGTATTGTAAGGACATACACGATGTACATATGGACAAGGTTGATGCTAGGTGCTTCCCCCCACCATTGAAAATGGCCAGGGCATAAATAATTGCAGTAATGACAATTTTCCATGCATCTTGTACAGACGAAAGTTGTTTCTGTCCGATATCTTTTCAATAAATTGGTGTATTTGATTCATATTCATACACAGCTAGGTCAGCATGTACAATAGATCTAGGTTGAGATTTTTACACATTAATTTGCGATGCAAATTTAAAACAGAGTTATGGCCTTTAATTCATGTAAGAATCTTAATTGTTTCTGCTTGTTATTGTGAGAATGAATGGTTGAAATTTGACAAACTCTGTAATACAGGGATTTTCATAGGCCTGATAGGCCCCTTCCCAATTCAAAAATGAGCAAAAACTTCCCAAAGTGGTGTATTTCTTAGTTCTACATTTTGGTGAAAAATTCATGAAAATCTGAACAAAAATAGCAAAGTTACAGATGCATGAAAATTTGCATAAAATATGAATGAATACATGTAAAACATGTTTTCATTCACATTTTGATGCAAAAGTTTCATGAGTTTTTATGGTGTGCATATGGTATAGCTTTAGGCTGCTACTTGTAGTTTCTTATATGGTTTTTAATCCATTTAAAATGGCTGTCCAGTTCTTTCAGACTGCATCAAAATTCTAAATTTTGATGGCTCAAATGATATTTTCCCAAATTCAAAAGGTCCCTGGCCCCACCTCCAGAAAGGTGGGAAAATCCCTGGTAATAATTATGGACATATTGACGCATAACAATATTATACCAGTATAAATTTTGTCAATATAAGTGCATCATTCACTAAAGTCATTTCAGGGTGGGGGCATCTGTGTCACATTGACACATTTCTAGTTTAAAATAAAGATGAATTTGCTGTTGAAATGAGATGTGGAATGAATTTATTTTTGTACTTCATACAAGAAATCTCTGTTTTCTTCTTCAGTCTTGCCTTCAAGCTTTTGAACGATTCACAGGAAAGAAGACGTGCCCGATGTGTCGTAAAGAACAATACCAGACAAGGATTATACATGAGGGGTCCAGACAATACAGGCATAAATGTGCCACAATGTAAGTTTCAGCTTGTAGGGAAGATGCTTTTTCAATTTTCTTTGCTTCACTAAAAGTCTTCCTACTCTGCCTTAACTATTTGTCTCATACCCAATCTTTTCTAAAATTTGAAAATGGAAAAGCCCATATAAGAATTAACAGAAAAAACTAAGGGCTAAAATTATTTTTTTTTTATATGGAATTTTCATTTTACCCTTTGTATACTAATGGATTCTTCCTTCTGATTTGATACATAAACTTGGGATGTTACATTGTATATATCTAGGGGTGTCAGTAAAATTATTGTATTTTTTTTGTCGAAAGATCTTTACCTGAACAAACAGTGTAGACTCTGGTGAAATGCCGCATAATGTTGCATTTCATCTGGGCCTTCACTGTTTGCAAAAGTACTCATTTAGGTGTTTCCCGAACACAAAGGGTTAAATATGGAACTTGAGAACATCAATGTCTTAAATTTCTGTTACGCCAACTTTTTGCAAGCAGTGGCAAAGTCAGAAACTTTATCATGTTGAAGCTTACCAAAAAAGATGGAGAATTAAGTGATATCTGACCTAGCAGGCCCCCAGATAAGAGTGCGTATGGAAAACTGTTTTCTTTATTTATCATCCAAAACATATTTTGTGGCTACTCAAAAGAACCGTCTCAATGAGACGGTTCTTATGAGCACCCAAAACACATGTTTAAATTGATGGGTAAGAAAATAATTACAATTTTATGCTCATAAAATTTCCTTATATGGATCTATGACCTAGTTACTTTACTTTTCTGAGGCGTTTATCAGATTGTGCAGGCTGGTCTGCACCTTTGTTGTTCCTAAGCAACAAAGTCAGGGTTTCTGGCATCGAGGCTGATGTGATGTTGAAGCCCAGGCTTTCTATGCGCCTGGCAAAAAATCAATGACAATGTACCAATCTGACATGGAGAAGAAATGTATCTGTGAATTAATTCATATAATTTGTGAGGCATACATTGGTTTAACCCTTTTCATTCTGATGAATTTTCCCATGTATCTTTGAAAGAATAAGTTAGGAATTGCTCATTTGCATTTTAAGGGGTCACACCATTACAGTTAGAACTTATTTAGATTATTATGCTTTTTGTCATGAGGATTTGTTTTTATCTTTGCAAACAGTGCAGACCCTGATGAAATGCCACATTATGCCATCTGGCTTTCATATAACACTAATACATTTTCACTCGAATTGGCAGCCAAAATTTGACTTGAGTTTGGTACCATTAAACATGTTTAAGCCCTCCAGTAATTTTTTACTGACCATTCCAAGTGTGTGCTTCTTTTGTAGATCCTTTTTGTTATTTATGTTTCATGATTGTCTTTGTCATTCTGTCTTGTCTGTTCCTTGCAGCCTTGTGATCACCTGCTGGGATAGGGCTGACCTCTTGTGTGTGATGACTGATGTTTTCTTGTGTTTTTGTAACTCTCCCATATTGTGTCCTGGGTCAGGTGTGGTACTTGATTGTATTGATTCCTTATCTTTGCCTTCTTCTTTACTTTGATAACTTATCCTGATGTCTTATTTCTCTCATTCCATATCTAAAGGTAAATTCCATGTCTTAATTTCTTGCTAGTGGTGTTTCTTGTCATCTACTGATAACGTTTGCAAACACTTTGGATCCAGATCAGGACCGATTTTATGTCTGTCCTGATCTGGATCCAAACTGTTTGACACTTTGATGGTATTCTTGAAAGAATTTTTCGAAAAAGTTAATTTTGAAAAAGTCAGCAGACAGGACTGAAAGAAGATTGGTCCTGATCTGGGTCCAAACTGTTTGACACTCTGATGGTATTCCTGAAAGAATTTTTAGAAAAAGTTAATTTTGAAAAAGTCAGCAGACATGACTGAAAGAGTATTGGCCCTGATCTGGATCCAAACCATTTGACACCCTGATGGTATTCCTGCAAGAATTTTTCATAAAAGTTAATTTTAAAAAATGTCAGTGGATGACAACAAAAGCATATTCTTATGGGCCAGCACTCTCACCTTACATAGATTTCCCATAGCGTCTGGTATATAATCAATCTCTATTTGACACCCTGATGGTATTCCTGCAAGAATTTTTCATAAAAGTTAATTTTAAAAAATGTCAGTGGATGACAACAAAAGCATATTCTTATGGGCCAGCACTCTCACCTTACATAGATTTCCCATAGCGTCTGGTATATAATCAATCTCTGACAACTGCGTCAGAGTGTCGACTCTTTGGCTCAATTGTTAGAGCATTGGTCTTGTATCGGGGCGACCTGGGATCGATTCCCAGCAAAGGCACAGGAAATTTTTCAGCTATGCTTTACTTTGTTACGGCTATCATGTCGTAAGAAAATTAAAAATTACCCAACATGCAAAGAGTTAAAAATCCATGTTTTATATTCCAGGATACAAGCACTGTGGAGAGGTTATGTTGTGAGATGCTGGTATCTTAAATTACGAGAAACAAATCCACCGAGAGATCCAAAACTGAGACAGAAATTTTACCAAGATAAGGTTAGTCTGGTGACAGGTTTCCAGGGATGGATCCAAGATTTCTGGAAAGGGGGTTCATATGTATAAAGGTGTGTGTGGGGGGTTCGCTTTGCTGATTTATCTCATTTTTCTTAAATATCCTGTGAAAATAAAATAATTTGGTCTCACTGAGACCAAATTAATTCATTTTCAATGGATAATTAAAAATGGGGGGGGGGGGGTGGGGGGTGAGCCCCCTCTGGATCTGCCACTGGTTTCCTAAAGCTTGTATATTTTGACATGCATTGGCAGATCCAATGGCAGCTTACCAACTTTTGACTAAACCTTCCAGTTACTCTGGAACTCTCATGGTCAAAAATACAATAAAGGTAATCAAATGAGACTGCAATACTTGCTATTATCACATATTATATTAGGGACACTATTTACCGCGATACTTAGCCAAAGTCTGCATATGCGATAAGCTCTTTCCTGCCAACTGGTTATCTGCCTGCCATGATGATAACCGGAAATCATGTATTTTGAATGGAGAGAGGTTATCATGCCCGGCACGTAGATGACGTCAGACAGACGTAACGAAAAGTTTACGTCAATCCTATGTTTTACTTACATTTTTGAATGTCAAACGCATTAAAACAGTGAATTGGAATATGTGATAAAAACAGACTATCTCACCTGGTTTTGGTTATCCTCCTCAGTATCAACCCTTGACCATTATCAGCTTTAGAGCTAAAGCTCTAGGGCTGATAATGGGGTCTGGGGTTGATACTTCAGGCGATAACTAAAACTCTGTGATATAATCTCTAATTATACCCCCCGCAAACTTTGTTTGTGGTGGGTATACTTTTTTCACGTTGTCCGTGCGTGCGTCCGTGCGTGTGTGCGTCCGTCCGTCCGTAACGCTTTGTTTCCTTAATATCTTCAAGAGTCATTGCTGGATTTTCATCAAACATTGCAAACATGTTCATATATGCAAGACAAATACTTTAAACAAAAAAGTAAGGGCTAGGGGCCAATTCTATTAGAGTTATATCCCTTTGTAGTTCTAAATGGCTTTTTGTATAGGGTTTTATGCCTATGCTAGCTATTATAGGCCATACATGGGCCGATCAACTTGGGGTACCACAGCTTTTGATGGAACAATTTGATACTTTTCCTATACAATGTAAACACATTGAACATATGCATGAAGGAGTTTGGTTCAGAAAAAATAATTTTTAACAAAATTACAGCTGTGAGAACTTAGACATTTTTTCCCTATTAAGGCTTTTGTATAGGCATTGATGGTGCCTTCATGGGCCTATCAACTTCTACCACAGCTTTGAATGGAACAATTTGATACTTTGTCTATACTATGTTAACACATTGAACATATGCATGAAGGAGTTTGGTTCAGAAAAAATAATTTTTAACAAAATTACAGCTGTGAGAACTTAGACAATTTTCCCCTAATAGGGCTTTTGTATAGATGGTGCCTTCATGGGCCGATCAACTCCTACCACAGCTTTTGATGGAGCGATTTGATACTTTGCCTATTCAATAAAGACACATTGAACATATGCATGAAGGAGTTTGGTTGGGAATAAATATTTTTTGACAAAATGCCAGCTGTGAGAACTTAGACAATTTTTCACTTATATGGCTTTTGTATATGCATGATAGTGCCTTTATGGGCCGATCCACTCCTACCACAGCTTTTGATGGAGCAATTTGATATTTTGCAGCTACAAAATAGACATATTGAACATATGCATGAAGAAGTTTGGTTTGGAAAAATAATTTTTGACAAAATGACAGCTGTTAGAACTTAGACAATTTCCCCTAACAAGGCTTTTGTATATGCATAGATGGTGCCTTCATGGGCCGATCGACTCCTACCACAGCTTTTGATGGAGCAATTTGATATGTTGCCTATACAATATAGACACATTGAACATATGCATAAAGGAGTTTGGTTCGAAAAATATAATTTTTGATAAAATGACATCTATTAGAACTTAGTATATTTTTCTGATATAAGCTTTGATATATAGAGCTTTCAGGTATGAATAATTTTGTGTATTTGATCTTAACCAAATGTTCCAGATTGCAAGCTTTAAGATCATTTGCACAGATTCTACTGAAATCTTGTTTTCACAGATTCTACTGAAATCTTTTTTTCAAAAATAGGGTCTGCTGGTTTGAACTATTACTTGGCAAAAAACACTTGCCAAAACTAAGTTTTTTCACTGACTCTTACTGTGCGGGGGGTATCTAATAAGCATTGCTTATGACTTTTTTCATTATATCCGATTTTTAAACTTAAAAGACTTGTTATGTTAAAAATATTGTAACAGCATTTTTTTTTTAAATCATATTGTGTAAGTATAGTAGGCTGCCTTTTTCATGTAAATCATTATTTTTTTAGCCTGTTAAGTCCCCATCAAGACTACAGGAGATGACAAATTTCTGATTTTTATGTCTCCCCCCTTCAGGGTTGGCCCTTCAGGGTCGGGAGACATTTTGTTTTTCCCTGGGCGTCCGTCTGTCTGTCCGTCTGTCTGTCTGTCACAAATCGTGTCCGCTCTATAACTTGAAAACCGCTTAAGCTCTATTCAGGAAACTTTATACAAATATCAATTAGCATTAGATGACGTGCAGAGTGCAAGAATGGTAACTCTACCTTTTATACTTTTTGAGTTATTTCCCTTTGAACTTTGTGCATCACAAAAATCATGTCCGCTCTATAACTTGAAAATCACTTAAGCTATATTCACGAAACTTTATACAAATATCAATCAACATGTGATGACGTGCAGAGTATAAGAATGGTAACTCTGCCTTTTATACTTTTTGAGTTATTTCCCTTGGAACTTTGTGCATCACAAAAATCGTGTCCGCTCTATAACTTGAAACTGCTTAAGCTATATTCACAAAACTGTATACAAATATCAATCAGAATGAGATGACGTGCAGAGTGCAAGATTGAAAACTCTACCTTTCATGTTTTTGAGTTATTTTCCTTGGAACTTTGTTCATCACAAAAACCGTGTCCGCTCTATAACTTGAAACTGCTTAAGCTATATTCACAAAACTTTATACAAGTATCAACCATCATGAGTCGACGTGCAGAGTTCAAGAATAGTAACTCTGTCATTTATACTCTTTGAGTTATTTCCCTTGGAACTTTGTCCATCACAAAAACAATTATCTATGACTATTTTATACCAGGTATGATTGTGCAATAGGTAACTACATTGACAGATATCTTTACTAGATACGAGCTGATTGTCTTCATGAAATGACTAGAATTTCAGTTAGAAATTGTATTTAATGTTTCTGTTTGAAATTGTATTTAATGACTCATGCTTTTGACATCAAAAGGGGGGAGACATCTGTTTTTTCGTAGAAAAACAATTCTAGTTTTGTTTGTTTTTCATTTTATGGGCAACTGAGATATAGTAAATTAAGTATAACCAGAGACTTCCTTGCTTGCACATTCAAAGTATGGAAGAAAATGTAGATCTCTAAAAATGCTGACCAAAAAGTGGAATGAGAATCTGCTTCACTTATGTTTGATCAGTTGCATTATCAACAACATGTTATATTTGGGCCAAGACGAGAGAAAACTTGTCTTCAGGGGCTTGCGAACAACACAGGTGCAGACCAGCCTGTGCGTCCATGCAGTCTGATCAGCACCTTCGTTATTTGCTGTTTGGAAAGTAACATACCGGCTTCCTAGTGGAACCTTTAAAACCTTTAGAAACCTTTAATTTGGTTGAAATCCTTTAAAACCTTTAATTTGGCTGAAAACCTTTAATAACCTTTATTTTGATTAATAAACCTATAAATTTTGTAAGATTACTTTGAACATAAGAAATGGACCATAAGTATGTTGAAAAGTAATGTAGCTTTTCAGAAAGCTGTATTCATCCTCTGAACATTGTGTCTATCTACCTCTTGCACCAGGGTGACTCTTATAGTGGTCTTATTGTCAATTTTTCTGAGGCTTCAGATAAGGCAGCAATAAAAAAAAGAGTGAGGTAAGGTAGGTATAAATGCTTAAAGGTTGATTTCTTTACATCCATGCTAAATAGCTGAGGTAATGTTGGAATGACTAGTTGATCCTAACCACCCTTTTCCTAGGCCAGCTTTACCCAAATCCTTTCACATGTACATGTACTCAGTGCTCATCTTTCACTAGTAACTGTCAACTATAGTGAAAGAGTGTGTCCAACCTGGGAATAAAATCTGCAAAACTCCTGACATTAGGCTGGACATTCTACCAACCACAATAACTAGGATGGCAAATATTAATGGATATCATCAATTGGTTATGGTTTGGTTTGGTTTCTGAATAATAAGCTGATTTTCTGTCACTCACTGTCTAAAATTATCAAATCTAAACATTGATACCTACACACAAGACTAATACAGACATATGCATATCTTTCTAAATTTTATATTTAAAAAGGGCCTACAATAAAGATGGGAGCAATATCCTCTAAAATTGTTCAAAATTGCCCTAAGAAAATGACCTGAGATGGCTTCTCCTGCTTCATTGATTTTCAAAATTTTCCGGGGGAGGACCCAAACCCCCCTTCAAGATAAGAAAATATGTGGTTTATTTTTCAATCCAACATCGCTCAACACAAGCCTTAGGTTCAAAGTGAGATTTTCAACTAGGGAGTAAACAAAAAGGGTAATTCTCTATTGATTTCTGATAAATGGGCTATAATTTTTATTGGCTAAGGATTTGCTGTACCACTTATCATATTAAACATGGATTTAAAGATTGGGATCACATAAAAATACTCACCGGCGTCACTGCGTTGTGGTCCTTGAGCAAGACACATTTATCCTAACTTAGTACTGGTTCAACCCAGGAAGATCCATCCCTGTTTAACTGAAAGATTGTTGATGAGACGTAAAGAATCAAAACAAACAAACAAAAATATACTAGAAATTTGACGCTAATTCTCTATATTTTTGTTAGAATTTCTATGGAACAACCTTTATTTTGCCTAAAATAGCCTTTATAAAAAACTTTTAATTTTAGGAGAGTCTGCTAGGGGGCCTGTATCATATGTAAACTTGGTACAGGTGAAATTTCAATTTTCTAGCTAGTCTCTGTAGCTGAAGAGACTGGTTTGAAACTCGCGTTGTTGGAAAGCGGAAGACTAAAATAGGTTTTCAAGATGGATAATCGCTTAATGCAGGTCATAAGTATTGCAGAATGCTCCTGTGGAGCATTATGCATTACTTTCAACCTGCAAGATTTTTGTTTTATCTATTTTTGAGCAGCCGCTTGAGACAGTTTTCACTGAATCCATACCTCAAGAGCTAGCCTTTATCTTATTTTGTATTTTCAGTTACGCAACATCACAGACAGGATGGTGAGATCATGTGACTTCAACGTCATTGAATTTCTTCAAGATATTGACAGTAACTTAGAAGCTAGTCGTAACGTCTTCCGAGATTTTGATGCCAGATTTCATCAGATTACCGATGATGAATGGGACCAAATACAACTAAAGGTATACCAGCTCATCTGATTTTGATGTTATTGTATTAAAGTGCACATGGTTTTATAAATGCACACTAAAAGGTCTCTAGTTAATTTTAAAAAAATATCTTATTTCTTGCACTACGGATAAGAATATCTGAAATTTTAGCCTGGGATAGAAATTCTTATCCTAAACATGTTATCTTACCCAGTGTGCACTGTTTATTGGTTGTATTGAAACTCACGCGCATGGTCGTCAAGTGAGGCCATTGTTATATTAAAGTGACATCATCATGTCATGTCGCAGCTCAGCATATTCAGGAACTTCTGGGAGCCTTTTTTCAAACATGAAATATGGTGAGCAAGAAAAAGAATCCATTATTTATGTGAGGATGTGATAGAAAAATCTGTCCTTCGTGATCACCGTTTGTCATCACTCGGCAAGCCTCCTGATGCCAAACGATGATCCTCGGGACAGATTTCTCTATTCCACCTCCACACTCATGATGTATTCTTATATTCTCAACCAAAACATATGTTGTGGATACTCAAAAGAACCGTCTCTTTGAGCACCCAAAACATGTTAAACTCATGGGTAAGATAACATTGATAATTTTATGCTCAAAGATTTTGTTTGTCTAGACCTATGATTGAGTACTTTATGCACTGTTGGTTGTTTATACTTCATTAAGTTACTTCAAATTACCAGTCAATTCATTGGTGTAATTTCAGTGTTTATAGGGATTCATCAGGTGGATGAAAGCATGTAGATCCTGTTCAGCTAGCTTCATCCCTTCATTTCTGTAAGATTGTTTTACATACGGCAAAAACCTGTCTTAAGCAGCCACTTAAAAAGAACACCAAAAATTGGTTTTCAATAACGATTATCGCTTAATGAAGAGCAAAAGTATTGCAGAATGCTCCCCTTGGAGCATTCTGCAATACTTTTGCCCTTCATTAAAGAGACTAGGTCTGTAACTATGAAAATTTTCGAAAAAAATATTTTCTTTTCAAATCATTTGTAAAAGTAGAATTATGTCATGTTTTCACAATAAATATGTTCAGTACAGCTGAAAACTGCAAGGAAAAGCGAATTATCTTATTACAATAGGTGTTTTTCTCTTATGGGTAATTATTTACGTCCCTCCAATTCTAGACAGTTGATTTTTAACATAAATGCTGTTGTTTTGATAGTGGTAATTTGTTAAGATGAGGATTTATTTATAAAGTATTGTGCAAATTAAACCCTTCTAAAAGTACTGGAACTGATAACATTCCTGCTAGATTTGTAAAAGATGCAGCTTCAGTTTTCATAAAACCTATTGGGCATATCATTAACCTTTCAATTGAGAAAAATGTTGTTCCAAAAGATTTAAAAAATGCTCGGGTTGTCCCTCTGTTTAAGAAAAATAAGAGGAGCGAGGTTGGTAACTTTAGACCTGTCAGTGTGTTGTCTGTTGTATCAAAAATCTTGGAAAGGGCTGTTTATACACAATTGGAAGATTACCTTGTGAAGAAAAAACTTCTGTTTGACTTTCAGTCTGGTTTTAGAAGCAACTTCTCAACTGACTCATGTTTAACATACTTGACTGATTATATTAAAACACAAACTTCTAAAGGTTTATATACTGGAATGCTCATGTTGGATCTTCAAAAAGCTTTTGATACTGTTGACCATGACATCTTGTGCAAGAAATTAAAAGCTATGGGTATTAAGTCTGTAGATTGGTTTAGGTCTTATCTTTCCTATCGAAATCAGATTGTCAATGTGAATGATACAGAGTCTGACCCTTCACTTGTAACTTGTGGTGTCCCTCAAGGAAGTATTTTAGGTCCTCTTCTTTTCCTCTGTTATATAAATGATAAGGAACTCAGTATTAGCTCAGAGTGTAAATTGTTACTATATGCAGATGATAGTGCAATTCTCTACTCAAACAAGGATCCTCGGGTTATATCTGACAAACTTGGCTTAGAACTGGAGATGTGCAGCAAGTGATTAGTTGATAATAAACTTTCTTTGCATATGGGGAAAACAGAATGCATAATATTTGGCTCTAAGCGGAAACTCAGGAAAATCAATAATTTTTCAGTTGATTGTAATGGTCATACAATTAAGGCACAACGTTCGGTGAAATATCTTGGTCTTACCTTAGATGATCAATTAACTGGGGAGGCTATTGTTAACTCTATTGTTCAAAAAGTCAATGGTCGGCTTAAATTTCTTTATAGACAATGTAACTTTTTGGAGGAAAAACTTAGGAAATCCATATGTTCTGCACTTATCCAATGTCACATAGATTACGCATGCACCTCGTGGTACTCAGGTTTGAACAAACAACTTAAGAAAAAACTTCAGATTTGTCAAAACAAAACAGTTCGGTTCATTAAAAATCTCGGCCCTAGATCACATATTGGTTTCTTGGAACTTAATAGTCTTAATATGTTGAATGTGGATTTCAGGGTAAAACAACTTCGTCTGAGTCATGTGCATAAAATTTTCAATGGAACTGGCCCGTCGTATTTGTCTGAACAATTCATCAAAGTTTCTGATGTTCATCATCATTTCACCAGAGGTAGTACTGAAAACTTTATAGTACCTTCTGTCAATGGTGTTGCAGCAACAACTTTTTATTACAGTGAAATCGAAGATTGGAATTCTCTACCCTCAGATGTCAAACAAAAGTGCACTTTCAATGGATTCAAATCTGCTGCAAGACAATACCTTAGATCTCAACTGCAACTTATGGAATCTGATACCTATGCTTATTATTAATATGCATTTAGTATTTCAACTTTGCAACTTAGGTTTATGTCCCCTCCTCTCCTAACTGCTTCTTGGATCTAACCAACATGACCCCATTGGAAATAAGCCTTAGGGCTTTCATGGGCTATCCTGGGTTATTTCAACACTCATACATTTTGCCTTTACATCATCTTTCATTAAGATAACAAATTTTACTTACATTCATCTCTCGCACTCTTATTCGGGAGTGTGAGATATGAATGAGATATCAGTCATTTTTCACCATTTTTGTTTTGTGCTTAGTCAAAAAGTGAAATCTAAATTTATAAAATGCATGATTGTGATGATATGTGATAACCTAGTTTACTGTGATAATCTTAATGTGATATTTGTGCCAGATCCATTCAAATTCATCTTAAATTATTCAAATTCATCTTAAATTATAAGTTTTAATAGCATCAGAGATTTATTTAACTTTATTTTTTATTTAAATTATTCCATATTTTAAAGTGCTAAATTAATGTGATATTTAATGTGCTATATGTTTTTAATTTGCTGTTGTATATGTATGTATGTGTTGATTTTACCAAATAAACATCAATCAATCACAAAGATTTACGAAAATGGTAAAATGTTTACCTGAATTTGAGTATTTTTACTGTATTCTTGAAAAATAGAAACTTTATTTCTAAAATTAGAAGATCAAAACTTACAGACTATGCAGCTTTAAGCTACCATTTTCCATTAAGACCTTTGTTTTGTCTATTTTTAAGTTGTCGCTCAGACTGGTTTAACTGTATATCTTAAATATTTTTACAATGACTTGCATAATTATTGTGGTTGTATATCATCTTTTGAAAAATGTTGATTTTGAAATAAAATCAACAGACAACAAAAAATCATTACCCAGCATATAAAGAGTTAAACCACTGTGCAGGAATTTTCCTACCTTTCTAAAGTTGGGGCCAGGGCCCTGTTGAATTTGAAAAAAAAGTATTGGGACCAACAATTTGGGAAAACTACAACTGGAGCCCCATTTTAAATGGATAAAAAACATATAAAAAATTAGCTGTGTAAAGCTGCTTTGATTGTCCACCTTAAAAACTCATGAAAATTTGCATAAAAATGTGAATGAAAACATGTTTTCATTTACATTTTTATGCAATTTTTCATGCATCTGTAACTTTAGTATTTTTGATTGGATTTCATGAAATTTTCACCAAAATGTAGAACTAAAAAATTGGGAATGGTATACCCCATTTCGGGAAGGTTTTGCTCTTTTTTTAATTGGGAAGTGATGGATATTTGGCCCCAAATCATGCCTGAGAAAATCCCTGCTGTGTTTTCGATGATCAATGTTGGGATTGCAACAAACTACAAACCTAAGAAATAATGTTATAGTATTATTGCTATACTTGTCTCATCCAAGTTTTCTAGATTCTAGGTGGTTTATGTAGCTCAGTGGTAACATGTGAGTCTTACCTACTTTACAAAGTTTACAGGCTTTCTTGCAATGGGACTCATATGGGCCCCTGACTTTGTTGCATGTGAACAACAAAGGGACAGGCCAGTCTGTGCATCCATGCAGTCTGATCATCGCCTTTGTTATTCGCTTCTGACAAAGTATGATGTCTAAACTTGCTTCATACATAATTTCAACATTCTAGCTAGTTTCTGTAGCTGAACAGGCTGGTTTGAGTATCTGTTTGGAAACCCCAAGAACAGATGCTGAGGTCAGAAAACTTTTTCCATGCTCCACTCAATTGAGCATGAAATTTATCACAATTGTTGGCATTTTAACATTTATTAGCATGATAATTACATCATCTGAGAGTTGGAAAGCAAGAGAACTTTTTTATTTTCAGCATTTTAGTTTTTATGAGCAGTTGAAATTCCATGCTCATTTGAATTGAGAATGAAAAGTTATATAACCTCCGGCCAGGTTTTCTCATAATGAGGCCCATATGGGGAATGTAACCTTGTAAAATGTTTCAGGCCGTGGAGAGAGGCCATGAAGACTGTCCAATTTGTCTCACTGCCTTAGTATCTGCTACATACATTGACAGCTCCAAGAGCTTCTTTGTGACAAAGAGCAAACAGGTTGCTTCTGGAGGAGACAGATCTCAGAAAAGAAACAAGGAACCCAACAGTCAGTCTGCTTCAAAGTTCAGAGCTGGGAAAAGTAGTTCTTCAAAGATAAATACTGAAAACCAGTCTAAGAAATATGAAAATGAGGCAGAAATTCAGACTGTGACCAGGAAGACTGTGCTCCTGTCCTGCTCTCATGTGTTTCATATGACTTGTCTAGAAATGTTTGAGGAGTTAAATGTGGATTCTACAAGCAAACAGTGTCCTGTATGCAGAACCAAGTATCAGAAAAAGGTCTTTTAATTATTTAAAAAAAACTCTTTAAATGGAAATTATGCAACCTCCACGTACCACTCTAACAACCAGTCAAAGATGAAGATGAAAAAGGCCTCTGCTGCATAAGGCACAGTCTGTTCTGGGTAAACACTGTTTGCTATAGAGCCTTCCATAATACAATAACAGATGACAGGGGACAAAAATATTTCAATTTAGCACTTGTCCTGCAGGACAAGTGACTTACATTTTTCACTCATCCTGCAAACTCATGCACTTGTCCTTTAAAAGTATATGTGCAATAAAGAACATATGGGAGTGATGTGTAATATAACTTCCTTGAGTAACTTTTCCCAAAGCACTTGTTCACGGGTGGTAAACCTAGGAACTACCACGAAATTGTGTTAACGCAAATTTGTTCCAAAGCCACATCCGGGACACGTCGTGGTAGTTTCCAGGCCGAAAATTGGATAAAGAAAGGTTGGTGTCACGTTCATTTTTGTTTTATTTTACAACTAAGAACAAACAATGGTGAAATCCGACAATGCAGTTCCGTGTAAATATGTTTCAGCGTCCCCTCTAGCCCAAAATTTTGTACGCAAAGTTATTTTCTTTCTTTTGATTCGTGTTTCCCCACTGAGCATCGGACCAACTTTCCCCAAAGTTCGAAAGATTTTAGCCCATATCTGTCAAATTAAATGGAATTTGATATCATTTGACGATGAAAATGATAAAAAGACTCTCAATAAACGTTCCTACACAGAAAAAAACATCTGAGCATTTACTCGTAAACAATTTATGCCCCACTCGTCCTGCGTGGTAGTTTCCAGGTCATCGTGGTAGTTAAAATGCTATTGTGGTAGTTTCCAAGACTTTGTAGGAATCTAGTAGTAGTTCGCATCAGCAGATGTTTTCTATTCAGGGGCTACTTCATTTTTTTAAAGACAGGGTGTGCGGACTGAACCTTGAATACCCCTCTTATTCCTACAGAGACCTTTTCAAACAACCTTTTGTCAGATAACAAATGTCGACTGCCTGAATTTTAAATTTAGTTGGCTATTGAATGATGAGAAGAATGAAAAGAAGGGATATTCACATATTTTGTTTTTGAATAATTATGCTTTTTAATTATCAAATAACATGCCCGTTCATAGTCGCACTCACACGTATATCATAAGTGACCCAAACCAAGGATATTCCTCTTTTTTCTGAAGCGCAAATACTAACGATACTCTGGGCCAGTAGTCTTAGCCTGCCATTTTATCTTAAAGTTGACTGAACATGGAACAACGTAGCGAGTGACTAAATAATTAATATCATTTTTTTGTATGTTGCTTGGTCCACCCGGACTCAACTGATGACCTGCTTTTGCTTTAGATTTCAAGAGATGTTGTTTGGTAGTCCAGGACATGATCTCCACCTGTCACGCATTACATCGAATATGTTGAGTCTTCAGCTTTGCTTCTTCATGGAGTTAAAATGTGATTTAATTGTTTACCGTGGCAATTAATTGACGAGTTCGAGGGTTGCAACCACTAAAATGTTTTGTACCACTTCAGAAACGTATCCTACAAACTCTTCGAAACTACCACAATAGCATTTTAACTACCACGATGACCTGGAAACTACAACACAGGACGAACTGGGCATGAATCTTAAACGAGTAAATACTCAGATGTTTTTTCTGTGTAGGAACGTTTATTGAGGGTCTTTTAATCATTTTCATCGTCAAATGGTATCAAATTCCATTTAATTTGACAGATATGGGCTAAAATCTTTCGAACTTTGGGGAAAGTTGGTCCGATGCTCAGTGGGGAAACACGAATCAAAAGAAAGAAAATAACTTTCCATACAAAATTTTGGGCCAGAGGGGACGCTGAAACACATTTTCACGGAACTGCATTGTCGGATTTCACCATTGTTTGTTCTTAGTTGTAAAATAAAACAAAAATGAACGTGACACCAACCTTTCTTTATCCAATTTTCGGCCTGGAAACTACCACGACGTGTCCCGGATGTGGCTTTGGAACAAATTTGCGTTAACACAATTTCGTGGTAGTTCCTAGGTTTACCACCCGTGTTGTTGCTTTGGGAAGAATTACTCGTCCTTTCCAGATTTCACGCGCAATTACGAGCGGACAAGTGGATTTTTGTCGCCTGGATGACAAAGCAGACAAGTTAAGTTACCAATGACAGTGAAAGTATCAAAATTGGGCCATAGAAATTATGAAATTTCTTTGTTTCTCCACTGTATATTGTGGATTCTCTAAATAATCATTCCCTTAAGATGCTTATTTTGAGAATTCACAACATAAGTTTTGGTTGAAAAAGAAAGTTAAAAATTTCTCTTGTTTAGATCCCTGTATTCTGTTTGCTATCCATTTTGGTCTGCACCATTTGACTTCACAGGTGAATACTCAAAAGTAATGAATAGAAAAGTAAAAGCCTGACAGGCTTGTAATGAATAGAAGAGTAAAAGCCTGACAGGCTTTAAATACACAAGATACATTCTTTAATGCTTTGCAATTAAATACATTGTATTTGCAACTCCAGGTTGTTTATGAAACTGTAGTGCTTTGATATTCAAAATAGAATGAAAATGAGAATAAAAAATCAAAAGCCAAACCATGAGAAAGACAATAAAATTCAAAGAACTTGTGTGCATAGCCTCAAATATTATTTGAACCACGGCATGAGATTTCCAACAATGTGGTATGTGCAACCAGCAAAGACTCAGACGCAGTCTGATCAGAGCCTTTGCTAATCGCTTGCATATTTTATGACTGTTAAGCTACTGGCCAAACATCATTTGGAGCTTCTAAGCTTAAAAGGAGGTTGCACGGGCTCGTCTGAGTCTACACTTTTCAAAATGCCACACTGTTGGTAATCTCATACTGCCGCTGATTTGTCTTTTTATACATTTACGCCAAATGGACTTGCCTAGTTGGCTGTTATCAGTAGGATGCACCCTTTAACAATTTTAGGGGTGTTAGGTGTTATTTTTCATCCCCCCTCCCAAATATTGCAATACAACATTCTCTAAGCAAAACGTGAAGATCCTGATCAGACACCACAATATATGCCTGATCGGGTCTGCACTGCTTGCCTATGTCCCAAAACCATAGGAATTGTACCCATCGTCACGGTACCCATCATTCTTTGAAAAGGCAAGGCACAGCAATTGCCAATGAATGGTCCAGCAATCTATACTGGTTTATCGCTTCTATAAAAATATTAAGAATCCTTTTTTGTTGCTAAGAAAGTGAGACTCTCACTAAGTGATATTTTGTGCAATGCTAGCACAGCTGTGATATTTTGTGATTAATCTATGACTTAGCCCTTAAAGCGCCTGCAAAAATTCATCTAAAAATACTGTCTGCTTAAGTCGTCAGCTGCATATTTTTGCTAACATTATTTTACTTATATAAGTGTAAGGGGCATACAGTATGGACCCAGATCAGACTGCTCCTACAGGAGCAGTTTGATCTGGGTCCACACTGTTTGTCAAAAAAACTACTAAAACATTTCAGTAGACCACAAACAGAGGACTTTTGTTGTGATAGGTGCTTTAAGGGTTAAGATTTGTTGTAAGAGTGTAAATACATGAAAAAATAAACAACAAACTTCTTTTTATTGTTTTTCCTTGTATGTGAAAGCACATGGTAAAATAAGCATAAGGTGAATGAAGAATTTACAGGAAAGTGATGCCTGTTCATTCTCATCGTTTGAGAGAAACAAATAGAACCAGTTTTATTTTGAGAAAATTCTCCAAACAATCTTTTCATCCCTATCTGCCTATAAAGTATTGCTTCAGTTTTTATTCACATACCCATCTTTAACCTTTTTGACATGTAAACTTCAACGTTGTCTGCTCATTATACCCCCGGTACGAAGTATATAGGGGGTATATAGTTTTTGCCTTTTCTGTAATTATGTTTGTTTGTTTGTTTGTATGTCTGTTTGTCTGTAAACTTTTTTTTTCGTCAAAGATTTCTCAGCAACTACTTGGGTTAGGATTCTGAAATTTGGTACAAAGCTTGATAGTGATGAGTTGTATTGTGTAACAAAAAAACAGCCACATATTGCTTATCAGTCCCTTTATTTCTTCATTTTTCTTTCTCTCAAATGGAAATTTCTGTCACAGATTTCTCAGCTCCTATAGGAGCCAGTGTTTCAAAATTTTGTGTACACCTTTAGGTAGGCAAAGTGTACTGTGTAAGTGGAAATTAAGATGCTAATCCTCATTTTGCCTTCTTTTTTCAATTTTTCATTTTTTCCTTCTTTCACTCTTATATAATACATATGGACATTTTTTTTCTGTCAAAGATTTCTCAGCAACTACTTGAGTTAGGATTCTGAAATTTGGTACAAAGCTTGATAGTGATGAGTTGTATTGTGTAACAAAAGAACAGCCACATATTGCTTATCAGTCCCTTTATTTATTCATTTTTCCTTCTCTCCAATGAAAATTTCTGTCGAAGATTTCACGGCTCCTATTGGAGCCAGTGTTTTCAAATTTTGTGTACACCTTCAGGTAGGCTAAGTGTATTGTTTAAATGTAAATAAAGATGCTAAAGCTCATTTTGCCTTCTTTTTCATTTTTTCTTTCTTTCACTCTTATTTAATGCATATAGACATTTTTTGTCAAAGATTTCTCTGCAACTACTTGAGTTAGGATTCTGAAATTTGGTACAAAGCTTGATAGTGATGAGTTGTATTGTGTAACAAAAAAACAGCCACATATTGCTTATCAGTCCCTTTATTTATTCATTTTTCTTTCTCTCCAATGAAAATTTATGTCGCAGATTTCTCGGTTCCTATTGGAGCCAGTGTTTTCAAATTTTGTGTACACCTTCAGATAGGCTAAGTGTATTGTGTAAATAAAAATAAAGATGCTAAAGCTCATTTTGCCTTCTTTTTCAATTTTTCCTTCTGTCACTCCTATATAACATATATGGACGTTTTTCGTCAGAGTTTTCTCAGCAACTACTTGATTTAGGATTATGAAATTTTGTGTGCACTTTCAGGTAGGCAAAGTTGTTGCGTAAATGAGTATTAAGGTGCTAATCTGCATTTTGCCTTCTTTTTTCAAATTTTCTATTTTTCCTTCTGTCACTCTCATATAACACATATGGACATGTTTCATTAAAGTTTTCTCAGAAACTACTTGATTTAGGATTATGAAATCTTTGACAATTTTTGTCTTTTCTCTGAAAGTGTTACAACCTCTGATGGCTACCGCCGGGGGTATGTGAGCTTTGCTCACTTCTTGCTATATTTGTGTCTGCTTCATTTATTCAAGTTCTTGCCAGAAACTTTACCATGAAAGCAGACATTATGAACCCTGATCAGGCTGCTCCTAAGGTAGGCGTCTGATCTGGGTCCATATTGTTTGCAATATAGGCTACCAAAATACAAATGCAAATGAGCCACGACATGAGATTTCCAACAATGTGGTATGTGCAACCAGCAAAATGCCACATTGTTTGAAATCACACGTTGTGGCTCAAATGAGAGAGCAGACAACAATTGTGAATGGTGGGAAAAGGGTTAAATGGGGATATTGACTGCTGACCCAGATGAGTTTGAACTTTTTAGCTCACCTGTTACGTAGTGACAAGGTGAGCTTTTGTGATCAGCCTATGTCTGCCGTCCATCCGTCATCATCATCCATCCGTTACCAATTGACTTAAATGCTAACTCCTCCTAAACCCCTTGTCCAATTTTGAAATAATTTCACATAAATGATCCTTGGGTGGTCCCCTACCAAAATTGTTCAAATGGTTTGGGTATGTTGCATATCTAGGTCACAGAGGCTAAAAATAGATTTTCGAGATGAAAATTTTAAAAATCTTCTTGTCTGAAACCAGATGGCCTAGAGCCTTGATATTTGGTATGTAGCATCACCCAGTGGACCTGTACCAAGTTGGTTCAAATTATACCCCTGGGGCAAAAAATGGCCCCGCCCCGGGGGAGGGGGGTCACATGTTTTACATAGGCTTATATAGGGAAAATGTGAGAAAAACTTGTCCGAAACCACAAGGCCTAGAACCTTGATATTTGGTATGTAGCATCACCTAGTGGACCTCTACCAAGTTTGTTCAAATTATACCCCTGGGGCCAAAAATGGTCCCGCCCCAAGGTCAAATGTTTTAAATAGGCTTATATCGGGAAAACGTGAAAAAATCTTGTCCGAAACCACAGGGCCTAGAACCTTGATATTTGGTATGTAGCATCACCTAGAGGATCTCTACCAAGTTTGTTCAAATAATAGTCCTGGGGCCAAAAATGGCCCCGCCTCAGGGGTCACATGTTATACATAGGCTTATATATAGGGAAAGTGTGAAAAAAACTTGTCTGAAACCACAAGGCCTAGAGCCTTGATATTTGGTATGTAGCATCACCTAGAGGATCTCTACCAAGTTTGTTCAAATAATAGTCCTGGGGCCAAAAATGGCCCCGCCTCAGGGGTCACATGTTATACATAGGCTTATATAGGGAAAGTGTGAAAAAAACTTGTCTGAAACCACAAGGCCTAGAGCCTTGATATTTGGTATGTTGCATCATCTAGTGGATCTCTACCAAGTTTGTTCAAATAATGCCCCTGGAGGTCGCATAAGCTTATATGACTTGTGCATATAGTACAGACTGGTGAGCCATATTATATTAGCCCTTTAAGCGCCAATCACAGCAAATGTTGCCCATTTTATAGTCTGCTGAAATGTTTTTGAAGCCTCTTTGACAAGCAGTGTAGACCCAGATGATGGGTCCACACTGTTTGCCTCAATTCTTAATTTAGTCAAGAATGTTTGGCAATTATTTGCAACAGACCACTTAAGTAGACAACATTTTTAGAGTGAAAATAAGGTTGTTACCGGGTCACAGTAGGTGAAGGTCACCAGGTCACAGTGTGTCCTTAAAGAGTATGTGGATACAATGACTACTGATATGGAAGATTTGACACTCATAGCTATCAATGCTGCTGAGAAACACACTTTAATGTAAATTGTTGACAGAAAGACAAAGTCCCCGGACCATGAAAGTATGTCAAGGTCACTGGGTCAAAGTTTGTGTATGAAGAGTATGTCAGACAATAACTATACAAGGTTTGGAACTTGGAGCTATCATTGCTACAGGCAAACACACTTTTATCGGTCAGTCTTAATACCCCAGGACACTCTAGGACACCCCAGGACACCCCAAGACGCCCAGATATGCATTATTAACATGCTCTTTTGGTAAAATTATGTAAGTTTATACAAAATTTTTTTAGTGAACCCAAATATGACATGAATTACCATTTATATAATATCATTTAACTCTGAACCGATCAGTATAAGTGGTGTGTATACTGCTGAAAAGACACCCCAGACCCGACCCCAGGACTCTCCAGATACACAATGTACCTAGATGGAGAAACTTTAAGATAGAAGCATTAATTATCAAACAATTGATAAAACAAGCAAACCGTTATATAATATGGAGTTCTTGGGGATACTGAAGTGTCTTGGTATATTAGTGAGTGAGGTGTCTTGATGGGAACCATCAGGGGATCCATACTGGGACAAAGTCATACTCAATTTTTGGAATGGTAGAACGCAATCGCATGATGTATTTGATAAACATAAAAATTAAATTGATCAAATTATACTTAAATATACAAATAAAGTTCTACTGAGTTATTTTTTAGGTATCCTGCGTGTCCTTTGCTATGTTGTTGAGGTGTCCTGGGGTAATCTCTTGGCTATTCATACTGAGACAAACATACTCAATATTTTTTTAATGGTAATATTTGATTTTATGGCACATTCAATGAAAATAAACCTAATTTGATTTAAAAACATAGTAAAATGATCGAATAAAGGTATCTTTGAGTGTCTTTATGTGTCCTTGGGTATCCTGGGGTGTCCTGGGGTAATAAGACTGACCCCACTTTTATGTTAACTGTTGACGGATATCAGTCCCTGGAGCATATAAAAGTAGGTCAAGGTCACCAGATCACATGCAGTGCATGCTCGAAGAGGATATTGTGGACAATAAATATGCAAAGTTTGACAGTCTCAGCTATTAGTGCAATAAAATTTATAAACAACTTGTGGTGTACCGATTTACCGGAAACGTTATGACCACCATAACAACGTTGCGAACATAGTGACAAAAGTATGAGGTTTTTACGGCAGAAATGATATTTCAAATTAATATTTTATGTCATATGATGAATAGAATCTAACATTTGAGCTCTTGTTATATTGAATTTATTAAACTTGTTGCAAAGTAAGTAAGGGTGCAAAGATCAGGAATCGTTACAATCAAGTACCAAACCTGACCCAGGATACCAATGGGAAAGTGACAAACTCACAGTAGACAGCACAAACGAGAGCCAAGAAGTCAGCCCTTTCCCAGCAGGTGACCACAAAGCACATATAATCAGAGGCACAAAGACATAGCAAACACAAGACAGAACAAAATGAAAAAAGTCAATAAGCAATGCTTATTAGATACCCCCCGCACAGTAAGAGTTGGTGAAAAAAACTTGGCAAGTTATAGTTCAAACCAGCAGACCTTAGTTTTGAAAAGAAGACTTCAGTAGAATCTGTGCAAACAAAAATTATAAACTCCTTCATGCATGTGTTCAATGTGTCTACATTGTATTGGTAAAGTATCAAATTGCTCCATCAAAATCTGTGGTAGGAGTTGATTGGCCCATAATGGCACTATCCATGCATATACAAAAGCCATATAAGGGAATAATTGTCTAAGTTCTCATAGCTGTCATTTTGTCAAAAATTATTTTTTTTTAACCAAACTCCATCATGCATATGGTCAATGTGTCTTAATCTTATAGGCAAAGTATCAAATTGTTCCATCAAAAGCTGTAGTAGGAGTTGATCGGCCCATGAAGGCACCATCTATGCTTATACAAAAGCCCTATTAGGGAAAAATTGTCTAAGTTCTCACAGCTGTCATTTTGTCAAAAAATATTTTTTCTGTAACCAAACTCCTTCATGCATATGTTCAATGTGTCTACATTGTATAGGAATAGTATCAAATTGTTCCATAAAAAGCTGTGGTAGGAGTTGATCGGCCTGTGTATGGCCTATAATAGCATAAGCATAAAACCCTATATAAAAACCCATTTAGAACTACAAAGGGAAATAACTCTACTAGAATTGGCCCCTAGCTCTTACTTTTTTGTCTAAAGTATTTGTCTTGCATATATGAACATGTTTGCAAGGTTTGATGAAAATCCAGCAATGACTCTTCAAGATATTAAGGAAACAAAACGTTACGGACGGACGGACGGACACACACACGGACGCACGCACGGACAACGTGAAAACAGTATACCCACCACAAACAAAGTTTGCGGGGGTATAAACATAAAAGATCCACAAAAAAAGTACCGCCTTGGAATGGTCAGTAAAATATTTTACTGGAGGGCTTAAACCGGTTAAACGGCGCCAACCTCACCCTTAATTCAGATGTGGATCAAGACACATAGATATTTTGTTTGCATGAAATACCCCTAACTTATCAATGCATCATCTCCTAAAACATATAAATCAAGATATAACAAGGAGATAAAGCAAGGATAAGGACTCAACAGTAAATTAAACTGAATACCAGAGCAAAAGAAATCCACAGGTAAACCCCGGTGGGCCCGACAAACAGCCAAAGCATCAGGCCCCTACCATCTCATCAATAGATAAGTCTTTAAGTCGGAACCATCATAGAGTCTGAAGTTCGACCCACCGGCGTGCAATTAAAGAGGAAAGCAAAGTTGCCAACCGTGATTGGGTTGACTACCAAGCATGCAGTTTGTTGCAATACATTAATGTTATAGCCAATCTTTTTATAATGGGAAATGATTTTAATGAACTGCGTTGAAAAATTATTAGAGCCAACAATCTTCTTCAATTTATACACCAAGTCACCATAGAAATCAGGTTCCAAAAGTCCTTGGCGCAAGAGAGATTTAAGTCCAACTTGGAATTTAGAAATCAAATCATAGTATCGTCTATAAAATTTTGAAAATGTTTTGCGAAGTTTAATGATACTGATAGCCTTGTTATACCCCCCACAAACTTTGTTTGTAGGGGGTATACTGTTTTCACGTTGTCCGTCCGTCTGTCCGTCCGTCCGTCCGTAACGCTTTGTTTCCTTAATAACTTGAAGAGTCATTGCTGGATTTTCATCAAACCTTGCAAACATGTTCATATATGCAAGACAATTACTTTAGACAAAAAAGTAAGGGCTAGGGGCCAATTCTATTAGAGTTATTTCCCTTTGTAGTTCTAAATGGCTTTTAATATAGTGCTTTTTCCTTAATAACTCGAAGAGTCATTGCTGGATTTTCATCAAACCTTGCAAACATGTTCATATATGCAAGACAAATACTTGAGACAAAAAAGTAAGGGCTAGGGGCCAATTCTATTAGAGTTATTTCCCTTTGTAGTTCTAAATGGCTTTTAATATAGTGCTTTGTGCTTATGCTATTATAGGCCATATACGGGCCAATCAACTCCTACCACAGCTTTCGATGGAACAATTTGATACTTTTCCTATACAATGTAGACACATTGAACATATGCATGAAGGAGTTTAGTTCAGAAAAGATAATTTTTGACAAAATGACAGCTCTGAGAACTTAGACAATTTTTCCCTAATAAGGTGTTTGTATATGCATAGACAGTGCCTTTATGGGCCGATCAACTCCTACCACAGCTTTCGATGGAACAATTTGATACTTTTCCTATACAATGTAGACACATTGAACATATGCATGAAGGAGTTTAGTTCAGAAAAGATAATTTTGACAAAATGACAGCTCTGAGAACTTAGACAATTTTTCCCTAATAAGGTGTTTGTATATGCATAGACAGTGCCTTTATGGGCCGATCAACTCCTACCACAGCTTTTTATGGAGCAATTTGATACTTTGCCTATACAATGTAGACACATTTAACATATGCATGAAGAAGTTTGGTTTAGAAAAAAATATTTTTTGACAAAATGACAGCTGTGAGAACTTAGACAATTCTCCCTAATAAGGCTTTTGTATATGCATAGATGGTGCCTTCATGGGCCGATCAACTCCTACCACAGCTTTTGATGGAACAATTTGAGACTTTGCCTATACAATTTAAACACATTGAACATATGCATGAAGGAGTTTTGTTCAGAAAAAATAATTTTTGACGAAATGACAGCTGTGAGAACTTAGACAATTTTTCCCTTATTAGGCTTTTGTATATGCATAGATGGTGCCTTCATGGGCTGATCAACTCCTACTACAGCTTTTGATGGAACAATTTGATACTTTGCCGATACAATGCAGACACATTGAACATATGCATGAAGGAGTTTGGTTCACAAAAAATAATTTTGACAAAATGACAACTGTGAGAACTTAGACAATTATTCCCTTATATGGCTTTTGTATATGCATGGATAGTGCCTTTATGGGCCAATCAACTCCTACTACAGCTTTTGATGGAGCAATTTGATACTTTGGGGATACAATGTAGACACATTGAACACATGCATGAAGGAGTTTATAATTTTTGTTTGCACAGATTCTACTGAAGTCTTCTTATCTTGTTTGAACTATAACTTGCCAAGTTTTTTCACTGACTCTTACTGTGCGGGGGGTATCTAATAAGCATTGCTTATTGACTTTTTCATTTAAGAAGTTTCTGAGTTATCAATTTATTGCAAGTGTTGAAGTCAGCAACATAGCTAGATGCTCTAGCAAAACGAATGAGTTGAGAGATATAGACTCCATAGGATGTAGAACGAGGAACATCACCATCTAAAAATGGGAAATTGACAATTTCAAAATCAAAGTCGTCACGTTTATCATAAATTTTGGTAGAAACAATATCATTAGAAATTGACAAATGCAAGTCTAAAAATGCAGCTTCGGTATCAGAGCCATTGGCTTTATTCAGTTGGAGCTCTGAAGGGTATATTTGACTAACCATATTGTCAAAATAAACATTATTAATATTTAAAATATCGTCCAAATATCTGGAAGTAGTGTTAAACGCATCAATAACATCAGCCTGCTTATGTTCAGAAAGAGACATCATAAAGTCCCTCTCATAACAAAACAGGAATAGCAAGCCTCACATTTTATCTATTTTTCCCAACTCTTAATAAATTCAATAAAACATGAACACACATGTAAGATCTTCTATATATTATATAATTATTTCTACGGAAGCAGTCTGATCTGGATCTGCACTGTTTGTCTATGCCTTTTGGCAGGCAACTAGTGTTCGAAATTTTAGAACATTTACTGTAATGTTAATTGTTGTGGACGGACAGACTGATGGAAACTTCAACTCGTAAACAAACAACAGGCTAAGTTTTGCAACAATTTAAAGCAATTTAAATATATTTAAAATCTGGTCCAAACTTTGACTGTTAATATCAGTTACATTGGCTGTTAAATAAAATGGTTAACTCTTTGCTCCCTGGGAAATTTTTCATGCTTTTTTGACATCTGCCGATTTTTTTCAAAATCAACTTTTTTGAAAAATTCTTTCAGGAATATCATCAGAGTGTCAAAAAGATTGGATCCAGATAAGGCCCCACGTTTTGCCGGCCTGATCTGGGTCCAGTCTGTTTGCAAAAGTTATCCGCAGATGACACTAGGAGGTAGCGAGTTAAGCCACATGTTTTTGGCAACATTATGAAAGCAAAAAAATGCCATTGTACATGCATTGGAGGGTCGGACTTCAGACTCCAGATGACGATTCCGACCTATTTATAGATGAGATGGTTGGGGCCTGATGCTTTGGCTGTTGTCAGGCCAACAAAGTGTAACTGTCGGATTTCTTTTGTTTCGTACTGTTGAGTCCTTATCTTTGCTTTATCTCCTTTTTATATCTTGATTTATATGTTCCAGGAGATAATTCATGGATAAGTTAGGGATTTTTCATGCAAACCAAACATCTATGTGTCTGGATCACCATTATATGTTGTGTTTGTCATGCTTTCTTGTTTGTTCTTTGCAGCCTTGTGGTCACCTGCTGGGAAAGGGCTAACCTCTTGGCTCCCTTGATTGTGATGTTTTATTGTGTTTTTGTCACTTTCCTGTGTGGTGTCCTGTGTAAGGTGTTGTACTTGATTGTATTGATTCCTGATCTTTGCCTCCTTACTTACTTTGTAAGATGTGAAACTAAGAGTGTTGTTAACGTAAATAACAAAGACTTTTTTCCTATTCAAATTTATTTCAACATCTTAACAATAGTTAAAGGCAGCTATTAATCTGATAATACATAATACATATTGGCATAAGAAAACTAATGATACTTCAGTAAGATCCCCGAGTCTGTGTTTTACAGCCAGTCCATTCATATCTATAGTTACCTAAGGCACTGGATGCAGTGCAGGGAGTTTCTACTTGATCTTTATTAAATTGAAGCCAGGGAATCACAATTCTTTGAAAGGCCATACTGGACAAACTTTATAAGCATTTATCATTAGCCATTGTCCTGTGTAAAGAACCAGACATGAACAAGCAGATTTAGATTTTCATAGAAAAACGTAGGTGCTTAAGACAGATGCTTGCTATATATCTGTAGATATGCTAACATTGATTGAGTGCCTTACCCTTTTCACTCTGGCGTATTTTCCCATACATATTGATATAATAAGTATGGAATAGTCCATTTTTTATTTCAAGGAATTGACAAGCAAAATGTCTATAAAGTGATGTATTTCTGTCGTGAAGTTTGTTTTTAACCAATAGAAAACAGAGCAGGCCCTAATGAAATGCCACCTCAAGCGACATTTTCATTTGGGTCTTCACTGTTTACCAAAGTATCTATTCATTGGTATTCAGAATGAAAACGGTTAATATTAATAGCATTATGCATAGAACATGTATTTGGGGAATGTTTTTTCTAAAAATCTTTTGGGAAAATTACATTGGAAATCGAGGTTGAGCTAATAGAGCATACAATAACAAATTTAACTATTATAGTCTGCTGCTTTTGGACATAATGCTTAACAAAATAATTTTATTCTTGCATAAAATTGATCTTGTTGGTACAATACTCGCAAGTACACAAGTAATCAATGAACAATATAAGAATCCATCGTGAGGGTGGGATAGAAAAATCCGGCCTGAGGATCACCAATTGGCATCACCAGGCTAGCCGAGTGATGACAAATGGTCATCGGAAGGTATATCCCATATTTTTGGATTCTTTTTCTTGCTCACCACTAAATACCTCATTTTATATTGGAAAAACATGAAAAAGACTTCCAGAAAATCCTGGTGACATAATTTAACATTACAAAGATGTCATGGATGGACATGTGACCAGCGTGCGGCTCTTCGTTTTTTATCTTTTCCATGGGCTGGTATAGCATCATATGGGTTATAACAAGGGAAATCCCCATCTGGTGTGAGAGAAAACTCCGTCCATCCCAAATGACCATTTATCTTCCACCAGAAAAAATAAAATAACATGATCATTAACCCTTGTCATGCTGAATATTCTTATGAAATACACTCCTCCATTTTTTATCCTGTTAGCCTCCAGCATTCCAGTCGTAAGCATGAAAAAGAGTGTGGATCCTGATCAGAGCACTTCTGCAGAAGCCAGCTATTCTGGATCTAGTGTTTTCAAAAAGGGATGTCAGGGTTTCGCAAGGCAAGGGTTTATTCAAATGTTGATGATATAAGAAAAAATCAATTTAGTGCCTAAAAGAAAAGATGTTAATTCATTTAAACCCTTTGTATACAGATGAATTCTACCTTCTGGTTTGATACAATAAACTTGGTATAGTCCATTGTACTTATCCAGGAGTGTCAGGTTATAATTAAAAAAAAAAACTTTTATTTTGTCTGAAGATAGTTTTTACCTTTACAAACAGTGTAAACCTTGATGCAGCATTATGCTGCATTTTATCTGGGTCTTCACTGTTTGCCAAAGTACCAGTTTAGTGTTTGGGTCAAGTGCTAATAAGACATTTGGGCCAGCTCAGATTTTGGTACTTATCACATATGTCTAAAGCCATTTTTAAACATGGGAAAGCAGCTACATAGTAGGGCTAGAAGCTTAACTTTTTGTTTGAGCCTTCATCTACATCCCAGCTTTCTGTGGTCAGACTGCACATATGCCCAGGCTCATCTGATCCTTCCTGTTTGTATATGCAATAAGTACCAAAATCTCATGAACTGTCGCATTCTTAGCTCGTACAAAAAACAATTAATAATATCTTCTTTTCTCTCCTATATAGATTTGTTTTTTTATTACCATCAAATTGATGATAACACAATTGATACTTTGTGGCAAAAGAAAGAAACAAGCCACAGTCGTTCAGGATGGACATAGTGCCTTTAATTGCTAAAATTTCCAGTTAACTCAATACCTTCACTTTAGTTAGCCATAAACTAGAGGAAAAACATTAATATGTATTAAAACGTTTATTTAATTCTAATTAATTAAGTTTCTTATAAATCTTAACACCGGCAATATAACTTTGGTCCCTGGCAATCTTATCATGATTTATGCATACTAATCGTGGATATTGTGCAAAAGTGTTTTAGTTCCTTCCATAATGAAAAGAAATATATCTTTTTTTCACCTGACTTAGTTCAGCTGACAACAAGGCTTCTTTCTGTTTGGTATACTGTTGGGAATAGATTCTAAGAGAATCATTGTACAGTAAAACCTGTCTTAAGCGGCCAATTAAAAATAGACAACACAAAGGGCTTAATGGAAAACAGTTGTTTAATGAAGGTTGAAAGTATTGCAGAATGCTCCTCCTGGAGCATTCTGCAATACTTTCGACCTGTGTTAAGCGATAATCGGTATTGAAACCAATTTTTGGTGTTCTTTTTGAGTGGCCACTGAGGACAGGTTTTACTGTAAATAACAATGCACTACTCTGCTAGAGGTGACAATATAAACTTGTTTTGATTATAACTTATCAGTGGGAAAATGCTTATTTGCAGTGGTGGGGTATTTTACATCAAAGCAATAATAATATTGACAGCATGAAAATACATTTAAGATATGATTAGGCCTTTTGTTAAGAGTGCGTACAAAAACCTATTTTTCTTATTTCTCAACCAAAACATAAGTTGTAGGTACTCAAAAAAACCGTCTCACTGAGACGGTTCTTTTGAGCACCCAAAACATATGTTAAAACTGATGGGTAAGAAAATATTTACAATTTTAAGTTGAAGTTTTTGTTTATCTAAACCTGTGATTGTAAATAACAATGCACTACACTGCTAGAGATGACAATATAAACTTGTTTTGATTATAACAGATCAGTGGGAAAACACATGTTTGCAGTTGTTACATATCAAAGCAATAATAATATTGACAGCAACAACAATAAATTTTAGCTATGATTATTTTGATAAATGCAAAAATGAACATAAGAGAGCTGAACAAAAGTATGCAAAGATGAGAAAATGAAAGTTACGTGAAACCTTTTGTCTATCAAAAGCCCCATTGTTGAGAACACAGGAAAATAACCCTGCTCCCTAAGGGATTTTCCTACCCCTTTGAGTCCGGGGTCAAGGGTCAATGATTAGGGGGGAAATTAGTGCATAAATCAGTTAAATTGGGAAAAATGAAAATTGATCAGGTCTTATATTTTGATAAAACTTCAGATTTGAAATAGAATGTACAGCATTATTGTGATCATGATTTTGGTGGAAGCAGATACAAATGGCGCCAAGTCCAAAGTTTTCAAGTTTGGATTTGTATTATTGCAAGAAATGGGAAAATTTATATACAATTTTTGGGAAATTTAGCTTATTTTGAGTTGGGAAGGGGCTGGTATTTGGCCCCCAAATATGGCAAAGGAAAATCCCTGTCTCATGATGGTAACTGTAAAGTTACACTCCTGGATTATTATACTATGAGCCATTTGATGACCACACTTATCTTGTATTTCAGCATACAGTTTTGCCTATTAGACGGATGGCTGAGAATGGGTTTGCTCCCCCCCTAGGGAATTTTGCAGACATATCCTATCTTGTAGAGAATTGAAAGCCGAGTCTTTTAAGAGATGTTTGCACTCTGTGCTCCGGGGCGTTAGTCTGTAAGAGCCTGTAACATATGTTACTTAATCAAACTAAGAAAAAGTAAATTGAAAGTTTGGGCTAAAAATTAAAGACATTAACATAATCATTTTTAAAAATCATTCATATAGTCTGCATACTGGATATCTTAACTACCTATGACAGCCATTTGAACAAAATTGCGGCTTCCTAAGGTGTCATATGCGTTACATAAATCAGATAACCCATTAAAATTTGCAAGTGTGGCTAACATTATTTACATTAACAATCTCTCTGTGTGTTTTGCAAAATGTTTTTAACCATGTCTGACTAGCTTATGCAATTGGCTAACAGAAAAATTAAAGTTTGTTTCCCTAGCTTAAATATTTTTTCTGAAATAAGCAATTTAACAACCCTACCCCTACCCAGTTTTAAGGTGAAATGTTTGGTATTACTACTAAAGTAAAAATAGTTAAAAAATATTTGCAGTTGATGAATGTGTTTCATTGTTTGGGATTTATTTGCTTATATGAAAAGACTCATAAATCTGCAAGTTTGTTGCAAAATTTTTAATATCAGAGGCTGTAACATATGTTACCTGATGTAAGAAATGGGCAAGCTCATTGTCTTAACGTAAGATATGACTAAAAGTGTTTTAATCTCCTCGAGGGAATTTTGCAGACATATTCCTTCTTATGGTACAACTCAAGCTGCATCGAATGAGGGATGTTTGCACTCTCTATGTTGGGGCGTTAGTCTGAAACAGCGTGTTACATGCGTTACTATATCTAATAAAGGAAATGTAGTTTGAAAGTTTGAGCTAAAATTGTGGAAAAAAACTCGCAGCTGTTCGATATCTTACATTGTTTAGCGATTTTAAACTGGCTCCTATGATAAAGACTTATAGATCTGCTAGTTGTCATCAAGTTTTAAAGATCAGAGAGCGTTACATATGTTAGCGTGATAAGTAAAATCATCAAACAGTATTTTGACATCAAGCTGAGTAAGGGCCTGCTCCATCCTGATCCCCTTTGGTATTCTGCAGACAAATTACATCTTATGTAACTATTCAAGGTGCATTTAATAAGAAATGTTTGCACTCTGTAAGTTGGGGCGTTAGCCTGTAACAGCTTGTTACATATGTTACTATATCAATTTGAGAATAAGAAATTTGAATGTTTGAGCTACCAAAAGAAGACATTAAAATTATTAAATAAATTGACATTCTTGTAGTCTTTATACTGGATGTCTTTACTACATATGGAAGCTGTTTAACATTAATACGGCTAACTGTGGTGTTATGTGCGTTACATGAACCTAATTATAATTTAAAGCTATAATTGTGGCCATCGTCATTACGTTAAACAACTACTATGACTTGGTTTCAAACTGTTTTATAAGATTTTACAAACATATACTCAATTGATGAATAGGAAAAACCAAGTTTGCTTTTCTGTCTTAAATATATTGTCTTATAGGAGCTCATACACAGCCCTACTCCCAGTTTTACAGGGAAGCGAATTTTGTTATTACCGTTTAAGTAAAACACATGAAAGCGATTACAGCGTGTGGATACTTTTCATTTTCTTAGTCTGTCTTGCTCATATATCTACAAGATGTCATTAAAAAAAGATCAGGACACTTAATGTGTACTTATGAGTCTTTGGTGCCAAAACACTAGAAATTATATTCATTTCTGATTATCAAGCTCATGGATTGGTGTTACAGATGTTATCAATGACCTTTTGGACACATTTCCTAATACTGTGCATATAATGCTAAATATAGAGCCACAAATAGAAAAATTAGTTTTTCATTTTTACAAGAAAATACAATAAATGAAATGGTCCAATTTATTTCTCATCGATTTAACACTCATGTTAAACGTTTGTCGTTGTCTGCTTCTGTGGTAATCAGTATTATCACACGCCTCCTCGCAACTAGTAGAATCATCGCACAATATTTCAATCATCTACTGTTATTCAATTTTACCACCAGTCCACTCAAAATTGATGAGCCATTATCAACTTTCCAATTTTGCCATTTATGGCTTGGAACATTCGGAAACTGATATGAATTCCTAATAGTTGGCTCTTTGAGTATGCGTTTCAAATGATACACTGCAAGTAGGAGAAAGACTAAAGCTTTACAAGGGGGAAAACTATGCCATTAAGAGCAATGAGTACCTGGACTGATGTACCTTGAGATTTCTGTGATAAAGAATCATATCTTAGCTGGTTAACTTTTATAAATGTAGCCTTTCCATACATGTAACCCACATATTTTCATCTAATAATGTCTCTGCACTTATTATCTTTCCCCAAGCATTCAAAAACTTATTTGAAGTCTTAGTACTTCTGTTGTGCTGAAACCGAGGTAACTCTTTCCCTTCAGATAAACAAACTAGATGTATCACAGCAGGTAAAGCAATGAAATGCAGGATGAACAGAGTGCAAATTAGACCCTTTCAATTCAATGATTCACTAAGTTTCTAAGATAAGAGCGCTTATTAAAGGATGCAGCATATATAACTCGTCATAATAAATGAGCAAGGGCATTGTCGTGACATCCTTTTTGATTACACAGTCAGAGGCAAGTGTTTTCAATTTCAGTGTTTTCAATGGATCATGAAATGAGGCAACCTTATCAACTTGTTTACTCTGTATAAATCTTCCATAGAGCATAATAAAGAACTACCGGTTATCCCATTCTACCTTTAGTCCACTTTCCTTCTTTTGAATGCAACAGCTAATGATATGGCTGTAAAAACTGAGAAATCATAGGTTTTACATTATTTTAAGACATGCTTCAATGTACTGACATCAACAAGACAAATTCGACGAATTTATATCCCCCGACGAAGGGTTATTTGAGAGAAACATGTAAATCACAAAACATAAATCCCATTTATCTAACCCTTAGTTCACCTTCAGTATTATTCAGATCATAACAAACACCTGTCAAGCATGTTTTAGTGCTTAGTTTAATAAAAATATACTTATATCTACACAATTTCAATATCTGACCTTTAAACCCAACACCCAGAGGTCAAGGGTGTGTGTAAATTCAAAGTGTTACCTTGCATGTAGGTCTGCACTTCTTCCACTTTAATTTGATATGCAACATGACCACTTTTAGAAAAGAAAAATAAAATGACCTTTTGACCCCACCCCAGAGGTCATTGGTGTGTGTAATGACAGCATGTTTGCTTTCATGGTGCTCTGTGCTCAATTCCCTTTAATTTGATATGCAACATGACTACTTTCAGAAAAAGATATAGTTTGACCTTTTGACCCCACCCCCTGGGTCGAGGGTGTGTCTGTGGGCAAAATATTTGCTACCATGTTGCTGTCAGCGTCGTCAGCTTTAATTTGATATGCAACATGACTACTTTCAGAAAAATATATAGTTTGACCTTTTGACTCCACCCCCTGGGTCGAGGGTGTGTCTGTGGGCAAAATATTTGCTACCATGTTGTTGCCAGCGTCGTCAGCTTTAATTTGATATGCAACATGACCATATTCTGAAAAAAACTTAATTTTGACCTCGGCCCCACCCCCTAAGTCCACCCAAAAGGCTCGGACCCAGGCCTTGAAACTAAAATCCCGTTTGATATGTTTCATATCTATTGGTGCTCTGCCTGTATGCAAAATTTCAGCAAAAAATATTAACAATTGCCTTAGTTATTGCGAAATTTAAATATTTGACCTTTGACCCCTTAGGGGGGGTCAAAGGGGTGGGGTAAAACTTTGACACTGCCATGCTTATCTACAGGCACTTGGCAATCATGGTCTTAAAGTGAGAAGTTGTTAAATATAATAGCTTTGATGAAATGTGAAGATCATCACACAAAAAAGCTAATACAGGTTTTGCCTTATAATTGCCTATACTTAAACAAGGGCAATAACTCAAGTGTTAAGGGGTCAATTTTGACCAAACTTATAGGATATCGAGAGTTCATGGTACTTATCATTTGTACCAAGAATGAATCAAATCTGACCAATAGGTACTGAGATATGGTTCCGGACAGACAAAAAGGGTGGACGGACGGACGGACGGAATGGACGGACGGACGGACGGACGCACGGACGACGCCAAAACTATATCCCTCCGACTTCGTCGGGGGATAAAAAACAACCAACTGCAAACATAATTGATGGCAATGTCCAACTTCATATTCTTTCTCTTATACCAGATAACTTTCAAGGTGTAACAGAAATTGTTTCAGACGGAGTTTCCAACCATCAAGAGTCAACATTGTAACTAAAGAAAACTTATAAAGTTCTTTGAGCGCAGCAAAATACTATTGATCTAAGACCTGAGGACTTAAGCACCAAAAGACTGGATAGGTTCCATGGCAAATGATGCAAAAAAGCAGCCTATCAAATTTCTGTTTGACCAATGTCAGAAATCTTTAAGTATTCTTAGAGGTACAACCTTGAGACATAGATTTTGCAAATCAGAGCAAAGTTATCATTTGACTAGCATGGATGCAGAGGCAGCTGCAGTTAGATTGCTCTTGCCACTTCACAGGAAGAGATATATACCAGAGTCATACTCCATTGTATGCATATATGTGAAATGGCATTAAACCCATATTAAATTAGGTGTTTGATCCCATGACACTGACATGCTGTTTCTGCTTTTGAAGAATGTTAAGGATTCAAGTTTGGCTGAGTCAAGTTGTTTGACGCTGACACTGGCCACATGTACAAAGAAAAATAAGTCTTTTGATGGCTAAAGAGGAGGATCACAAGAAATGCTTATAAGTGATGTTTGTCACAATTACCAATTTTAAAAAGTAATCTTAATTAATGCAACACAGATAACACCATAGGAAGCGGTCTGTATATTTGTTAAAAAATCTTTTCTTATGTATCAAAGGTATTCAGCATGCAAACTACATGAATAATGCAAATAAATAGATAGTTTTATGTCTTCTTTCTGTTTCTCAGACTTTCAATTCATTTATTCTTAAATTGATATGGTAACATACGTATCATACCATTACAGGCTAACCCCCTAGTTAATAGAGTGCAAACATCTCTTATTTGATGCAGCTTGAATTGTTCTTTAAGGTAGGATATGTCTGCACAATTCCCAAAGGGGTGGAGAGGAACAGGATTGTACTCAGTTTGCAGTCCTAATACAATGCCATGATTCTACTGGATGTGATGAAATGGGTGATTATTTTGCAATAGAAGCAGACACAATGATAGACATTGTGAGGGTGACTTGAATAAAGATTGTTTTTGAATAATTTTATTTAATAGAAATATTTATTAAATTGTGGCATTTAAATGAAAACTATTGTTTTCTATCTATATGTCTATATATTTTAATATTATAGGCATTAGGAAATATGTGATTAAAAAGGTTATATATAACATAGGTAACAAAATTCCATGGGCTTGTTATCAGCAATGACTGTAATTACTAAGACTAAGGCACCAGAGGCTAGAGATTAATAGGAAAACATGTGAAAAACGGTATTTTTCTGAAATATTATCTCTTACTTCCAAGAAAATTTCCTTCATTATGCCATGTAACATACGTTACATAATTTAATAAGTGCTCTGATCCTGATGTCAAATTTTTAAAGGTATGATTCTTTAATGCATTAGCAAGACAGTGCCAAAAATGTAAGATATCCACGAGCGTCAAATATTTTCATATATTTTTCTTCAATAAGAGATACCAATATTGGATACTTAAAATTGGGGGTAGGGTTGTTTAATAGCTCATATAAAACAATGTATTTGAGATAGAAAAGCAAACTTTGTTTTTTCTATTAGTCAAATGAGTATTTTAGTAAACTAAAATTAAAAACACATGTAAAAATGCACAAATCGTCTGTAAAATGAATGATATTATCCACGATTTAAACTTTCAAAGGGAAATTTAATCTATGTAACGCATATAACACCATTGAAGGCTGTAATTTTGTTTAAAATGCTGCTTTTATGTAGCTTAGGCATCCAGCTTGCAAACTACATAAGAAATTTGAATAATTAGATGGTTTAATGTCTTCTTTCTGTAGCTCAAACTTTCATTTTGATTTTTTCCTTAGTTTGTTACAGTAACATATGTAACAGGCTGTCAGAGACTAACGCCCCGGAGCACAGAGTGCAAACATCTCTTAAAAGATGCGGCTTGAAATTTTCTTCAAGATAGGATATGTCTGCAAAATTCCCTAGGGGGGGGGAGCAGGACCTTTTTTAGCTCGAAGTCTATATGTACTATATATTGTATTCTAACACACATCGCCTATAGAGTCAATGCTACAAAAAATGTGATATATCAAACAAGAATTCACAGTTATGAAAGCCTGAGGAAAACACTCACTAGCCGGCGTCATTTTTTACTGCAAAATGAGGTCAGTCATGGCGTTAGACAATGTAACGTCATTTTTACCCTTTAAAGACATTACAAATACATGTAAACGTATGCAACACAGTCCAACTATTGGCAAGATTACCTCAGTGCAATGGCAGAAGTTGGCAGAAGCTAAAGACTTCAAATATGTTTCCATCATTTATTGTGTGTTAGAATCGAAATAGATCCACTCTATTGTGTGAATTGTTGAGTAATTATTCACTGTTTGTCGGTCAGTTGTACGAAGATAAATCACTCGTGCTACACCGTAAACACGCTCGTGATTTGATCTTCTTTACAACTGACCTCCAAACAGTGAATTATTACTCATCAATTCACTGCTAAAACTGATCTCTTTCTTAATTATACAGGTATTATACTGTGAAAGATAAGTTGCCACTTTTTAAAGGCTTGAGAAAAGGGGAATTGGCAAACTCCATACAGATCTGTCATTAGTGTTTAAGGGATTCTTGAAAGATTTCCTGTAAGGAGGATGGCAAAAGATTTTATGAAAGTGACCTCCCTTGGAAGTGAAATCATGCATATTAATTAGCACTATAAACAATATATATTATGAATAAACTATATGAAACATCGAAATCACAGAGTATAACAGTTACAATCTATCTGTCTATCAACACACTTCTAATGTTAAAACATCTTCAACTAAAACATAAAGGCAGTTTGTTGATGAAAATGAGACTATTTTTTACAAAACACAAATAAGGAAATAAACCTATCAGTAACATACTAAAAATGATAAAGTCATTTATATTTGAGTAAAGGGCATTGTTTCTGCTACAACACTGTTACTTTCATCATTAGAGTCCAGTAAATAAACTGGTCAAAACAAGTTAAGCCCCTTGTCAGTTTATGTTAAATTTCCACAGTTTAGTTGTTTATTCAAAATTTTCTAAAACAGTTGAAGACTCCTATTCAACTCAAGCTAAACAACAATACCTTCGGTGTAATAATGCGAAGTTTCAATTGAAAATACCAGTTGTCTTTCGATGTGTGCTAAAATTTCCAAGAGTACCCATATTTTTGCCATTTTTACAATAGGAATGATAGGGAACGAAACGTGACGTTTGCTAAAATGTGTAAGCTTTATGGAAAATATATCGATATGATGAAACCTAGCACATGTTAAGAAGAAACATTGCTGCTACTTCCCTGAAAATTTTATGCAAAAATCTTTATTCAGTCAAATGTTACAATAAAACAATCATGAAAGTCCTGCATTAAGTATATGGGAAAATTTCAGCTGTGGCTTAACTTATTTTGGCCTGTTTATTTACTTATCAATCCATACATTAACTCTTTGGGAAATTTCTCATGCTTTTTTGTCGTTAGCTGATTTTTTTTCAAAATCAACTTTTTCGAAAAATTCTTTCAGGAATACCATCTGAGTGTCAAACAGTTTGGATCCAGATCTGGCCCAACCTTTTGTTGGGCCTGGTCTGGGTCCAAACTGTTTGCAAAGGTTATCAGTAGACAACACTAGGAGGCAAATTAATTCACATAGTGGGGCGGATATGTAACAATTTTAAGAAGAATCGTGCATTTTATGATAAAAGCATGAAACTTGGTACATGTCTAGTTGATAGCAATACAAAATAATAAAGGGTCAGTGCCACGCCAAAAATGCCATTTTATGGCCGCCATCTTGTTTTTTCCAAAATGGCCGCCTTTTTCAACTTATTCATTATAATGTCATTATTTATTTGCAAACATCATGTTTATTCCAGTAAATTTTACTTAAATAGCCGTCAGAAATATCTAAATACCTTTAAATCACCTTTCAATTACAAAAGTCAAGATTGAGGCTGTATTTTAAAGATGGCCGCCACTTTTGTATCTAAAAAGTGCAGTTGTATATTAGAACTTTACAAAGATATAAATTTTGATACAAATTACTTCTAGCAAGTAGAAATAGTCTCATTAAACAAGTTACTTACTTATCAGCATGGCTTTATTGTTGCATATTGTTCCAACATGGTATTTAAGATGGCTACCAATGTACAAATCTTAACATAATATTTGCTTTCATTTGGAATTGGAAGAATGTGGTTTGAATTTATGCAAACGATTTTCAAGAATAATTTAATTTAATGGCTTTGGATATAACAAAGAACACCCAACATGCCATCCAAGATGGCTGTCAAAGTGGAAATGTTTTGGTCACAATTTATAAAGTGGCTGCTGTATTAGTGTTTTCCTAAAATTGCAATCTATTTTAAATTTTATTATTTAAAGCTCATACATATGCAAGCCAATATGTTGTCTTCATTTATTTTTACTTATTCTGCAGTGAACAATACTAATTTGCCTCAAAAATTGTCATTCGGGCTTCCAAAACGCAAGATTTAAGATACAGTCTCAAGGTGGCTGTGACATTTTGCATCCTCAACAGTGGTGTTATACTAACTTGACAAATTATGAATTTTCATGCAAAAGCCTTATGCAATTAAGTAGAAATAGTTCACACAAACCAGGGACGAAATCAGATTTTTATAAATTTAACATATTATATGATGGTATTCAAGATGGCTTTGTAATTAGTTTTAGAAAAAAAAGAAATGTATTTGTATTTTCAGTTAGAAATTTTTTGAGGTTGTTTGAAGTTATCAAAATGCATTAGGAAAGTAAAGGGGGGGGGTATCCAACCTGACATCCACGATGTATGCCAATTTTGTTATTAGACCCTTATACAGGTATTCGTATAAAATGTGTTCTATATAAAATGGATATGATCAAAATGAGATTCAAAGAATTTTTGTATCTACAGCAAACTAAATTTGTCCTTTGTAGAATTGCCATTGAAAAAAATACCATTTGTTTACCTCACATTTTAGTGAGAAATCCTATAAAGTCTGCAATAGAGATATCAAAGTTTCTTTTTGACTTTTCTCCTTTTCATTAAGTTACCATAGGCTTTAAAGGGCTGTACATCTCCTAAATTTGTATACAATTTAAAAACATGTATTTAGACCAGAACCCTCCGTTTTCACACACAACATCAACTTTTCGATTTGATCTTGACAAATGACGTATTTGCTGCAGTCAACCTTATTATGTTCTGTTGATGATGTAGCTAGATGTACTATCACATCTACATGAGAGTAATCAAAGTTTATATTATTATGAAGCAAAGCCAATGTATAATGTTGCAGACATCTTAGTTGCTAGCCAAAGCTTCCCTCACCAATTGCTCGCTAGTGAGTCAGGCATTTGATTCAATGATAGCCCAGTCCAAAAAACTATCCAGTCTAGTTAGTTGAAACCAAAGTTCTTTTGTCTATATAAGTATGTAGGGGTTTAAATGATGATGTTATTTCACTCTGCATTTACATTGATGTTCTTTTACAGCCCATGGATTTTCCGCTAGGTTCTCATTTTATTATTATTGGTGTAAATGTTATTATCATATTCGTACTTTTATGTACATGCATGTGAATAATTTTGGTTTTGTAAAGCCAGCCTAGTGACTACCTTCTAGTGAAGAGCTATACACCACCACTGTATACTATCTATCTGTTTATTTAGTTTTCCCCATTTCGGTTTTGTATGTTAGCTCTGATTGTACTAGTTCCTGGTCATTGCTTTGATTTTACCCAGTATATAAGCAAAAATGGGAATAACATGTCCAGAAAGACACAGGCCAACATTAGCTAGGTGAAGAAGCGTTAAAAGAAGCGTGAAGGCATGCCAGGGGAAATCCCAGTTGAAGCTCTAGTCAGCTGATCAGCACAGAATTTATCACAAAAGCAATAGTAAGCAGGATGTGTTCTGGCAAAGCAGACACATCATTGGCAATTTCCATTGAGATGCTTTATTCTACTTGTATTTGGGAAACTTGCACAGTCAAGGTGTTTGACCTCATCGGCAACATAATCTCGAGAGTTAGTACAACTAACTGGTAGGAGAGCAAAATTGACAGTGTGTACATAGGCAAAGGGGGTGCTCTGAACAGAGGTTAGAGGTTAATAAAGCAATTAATAAGGGAGTTTGGTGCATATTGGAGAGACATATCAGCAAGTGAGTTGAGATTGACGAGATGCAGTGCAGATTTATGTCAAGCCATGGTGGCACTACAGTTGTGATCTTCATTTTAAGCCATTTACAGTAACTGTTGCTCCTGACTTCTAACAAGACATTCTACATCGCTTTCATTAACATAGAGAAGGATAACAGATAGGTAGTGTGCATGCTTTTAAATCAACGAGTAGTCGGTGCGACTGATGCATTGCATGATCAAGGACATGAAAAGCAGGGCTATAGTTGGCAATTGTAGCAGTGAGAAGTTTTGGTGTTGATGTTCATCGGGGCTCTGCTCTGATTCTACCGCTCTTAATTGTTATGTAAGCGGCTCTATTCACGGAATTTAGAACAGACTGCCCATAGTTGCTCTTGTACAAAGATGATCTGGTAATCAAGGATGAGTACTTGGAGGAGTTGCTGGTGAAGTTGGATACATGGAAGTATTGGAAGGAGAAGGGTCTACATGTGAAGATAAAATATGAAGTCATGTAAAGTGGTCCCTTGCAATTAAGTGCACCAAATGCATGTGGCACAAACTACTTAATGATGGAAGATGGAGGAGACAGCACCTGATAAAAATTTGAGATAGGATTTCTGTAACCATATGGACATTCTCTACGCTAGAGACATCCTCCAGATGCCTGCAGTCATACATTGCAAGTGTATATGGTAGAAGCTCCGTATACTTCTTAACTGCTGCCTTTGGCTGGAGGCAGGTAGAACTTAACATGCATTCATTGTTTTTGTTTTTTGTTGAGTGTATATATCCAGTACGTCATTGATTATGAACAGTTCACTGGCATGATACATCGTCAGTGATGTCAAAAAAAACTAATAGCGAAAAAGTGATGATTTTTTAGAAAGACCTGCAAAATATCAGCAATAAATAGGATTTTCCATTTTGGCGACCATCTTGGATGCCATGCTTGAATTCACAGTTTAGAAAATTTCAAAATTACAAATTATATATAAGAAACAAACATCCATTGCAATTAAAACAAATTTCACTCATAAAAAATTCAGATATATTTATGTATGAAAAAACCCCACAATAAAATCTTTCCTCTTTGGCAGCCATCTTGGATGCCATATTGTATCAAGGCTCTCTTATAAACTGTTCACAAATAACAAGGTCACATTTTGAGCCTTTCTATACTTGGAACAACTTGAATTTGATGCAATAATCTGAACTAAGTTCATAATATGGTGTTTTATAAGCAAGATTGATTTGATATATAAAAAGGCGGCCATCTTACAAAATGGCGGCCATCTTGGATACTATACCCATCTACATGTGATGTCAGATAATTACAAATGTTTTATTGTTAAAATAGACATCTCACTAGCTTCAAAGAAAAGTTTATTGCAAAATGATATCCAGTTTTTAACAGGCTTTACATGAAAACAGGTCGCCATTTTGAAATTCAAGATGGCGACCGTCAAAGTGCATTTCTTGTGTGGCACTGACCCTCAAAAATTTTGTTAATTACTAATCTGGCCATGTACCAAGTTTCATGCTTTTATCATAAAATGCACGATTTTTTCACATATCTGCCCCACTAACATGGCTAAATTGCTCTGAAAGTAATTTTTGGCTCTTATTATCTTTTGTATCATCAATTTTCAAATTAACGATACAATTAACCCTTTGAGATTGGACACCCCAAAACCGATACTTTGCAAACCAGTGACGATCCAGATGAAATGCCGCATAATGCAGCATTTCATCAGGGTCTGGACTGTTTGCCAAGACAAAGTCAATCATCCGAGAAAGAAATACAATATTTTTTTTAAAAAATTATAACCTGTGACCCCTCAACATATAAAATGGACCATCATGACTTAATTGTATCAAACTTTATGGAAAATTCCATTGGTCCTAAAAGGGTTCATGACATGAATTGTTAATTTGATTATAAGTGCCAGGTGAAAAATGGTCAGTTAAAACTGACATGATGCCTTTAACCCCACTGCAATCTGAATAGTCATAACTACTATGCCGAGGATTTGACCACTAAGAGTGCAATATGGTTTCAGGGATCAAATGTTAGACTTTTAACCACTTGCTAAAAATAGCGAGAGGCTATTTTGCTCACTTGCTTTAAAGATGCTGATCAACTTGCTTTTTCACTGAAATGTTAGAACTATTTTTAGTGACATTGCAAATTAGAAAATTCAACAAATTTAATTAACAGGTTTACACATATACAACATTAATTGACAGACAAAACCAATTTAGCATTTCAGCTTTCTGGACCTATATTCAGGTTTTCTTGCAAACAGTGTGGATCCAGATTCTGAAGAAGCTGGCTGATCAGGATCTACACTGTTTGCCATACAATGTATGCTGTGTTGCATAATTTGGTTGATATGAGAGCATCTTGTTTCCATTTGCTAAAAATAGCAAGTGATGGCAATTTCTACTTGCTTTTTGGAGAAAACTACTAGCATTTAGCAAGTTAACAAGTGCTAAATTCGATCCCTGGGTTTAACAAATATATGAACAGCAAAGAACAAGATAAGGCTTCACATCTCTACCCAGTATGAATAAGATCTTCATTATATGCCTGAACACACTGAACATTTAAGATACATGTACAAAAGTAGAAAATACAGTAATAAACAGCAATGCATTTTAGAAATAACTCTCCTAGCCATGACCATATTCCGTCTCAAAATTTGTGGCCAGTTATCGTGCAAATTTGAGATAAATAAAAGCTACTTTTTTTCTACAGAAGATGGCTCATAAAAAATAACATATAAGGTCATTAAGATGTTTAATATTCATGATATAGAACTTTTATCCAGCATGGACCTGTCTTAAACAAGCAGATAATGCTCTTCTATGAAAAACATAATCTGCTTGTTTAAGGCAGGTGCTTGCCTAGCTGTTTTCTTAAGACAGGTACTTGTTAAATATATAAGCATATTAGCAGTTCAATAACATTTTATTGGTTATAATACCTATTTCAGAGATAGGAATGTAAGTTAGCACTAATTAGTTTCCCCCTTATTTACGCATACCTGGGTCCAAACTATAAAGGCTAAAAAAATCACAGATCTCAGAAATAAACCCTTAAAGCACCTGCGAAAAGATCACCTGAAAATGGCATCTGCTGCATATTCTTATTAACATTATTTGACTAATGTAAGTATAGGAGCAAGCAATGTGGACCAAGATCAGATTGCTCCTACAGTAGCTTGATCTTGGCTACACTGTTTGTCAAAAAGGCTTCTAAAACATTTCAGCAGACGACAAAGCAGATGAATTTTGTTATGGTTGGTGGTTTAAATGTTAAAGGGTACACGCAGATAAATTTTGATAAACAAGCCATGTATCTTGAATTATTCCCTCCCAGGGCTTCAATCAATTGTGTGCATTTCTGATTTTGTTTTCTTAGTTTTCAACTAAAACATCGGTATTTAAAAGAACTGAATCACCAACCCAAAACATGTTTCTGCAGTTGGGGATCCACAACATGTTTTCTCAATGAGATAGTTCATATGAGGACCAACAACATGTTTTTTCATTGAAATGGCTCATGTGAGAACAAAAAAAAATCATGTTTCCTTAGTCAGATGGTTCATTCCAATGCAAGCATAACATTTACTTAAGAAGAACTACCGAATTTACTCCAAATATTGGAAGAGACAGGAGTCAATGAGTAAACAGTGTAGACACTGATCAGACTGCTCTTTGAATTTGATCATGGTCCACACTGTTTGTCACTCTGTCACAACATTCAGATACCTAATTATTTTAAGTCCTCACACTAAAAACTTATTTAATAAGTTAAGGTGTCTGAGAATCTTTAGGATATTTACAGTATGCCTAAGGCCTAAATTAAAAAAAATGTTTGTTTGTCCTTTACCTACCCAGCATTTTAGTCTTGAGTAGGTAGGTAGGGAAAGTATTTTATTATATTTTGCTTTTTGTAGACAGTGGAAAATTAGCTTAAACAATTTTTAAAGATTTTAGCCGACTAAATTTTGCATATACGTAGCCTTATATTTTGAATGCTTGATTATCGCATTCATTGCGTCAATGAAGCTTCTGGCAGATCAGGATCAATACACTTGCAGGTGCATTGAACTACCCAACTTCTTTGATAAAAACAGAAAACTAGCTGACATTTTGACCGTAAACAACAAAAATATCTATACCTCATGAGAATGCTATATAATTTTTTGAGTAGGGGGGTAAAGAGTGGGTAGGTAGGTAAAGGACAAACAAACAAAATTTATTATCTTCCCAATTCTAACCCTTAACATCCTTGATTTTTTCTCGTAAGTACTACACTCCTTCCCAATTTTTTTTCAGTACCTTGCAGGATTATATGCATGCATTTACAATTAGAGTGGAAAACAGTGTGCATCCTGATCAGCTGTTTGTTACAAGCCAGCTGATCTGGGTCCACAATGTTTTCAAAACAGGACACATCTTGATTCAGCACGGTAAGGGTTAACCTATGAGACAGTATTGATCATATGGCTTATGTCATAATGCCGCTTGATCTTGCTATGAATAAATGCAACAAAATTTCAGCTGGAATCATCCTGTTGATCTCATCATAAACTGTCTAGCCGCTTCTTAATGGCTGTATCGACTATTTCTAGACTGTCTCTGTCTAATTCTTTTACCAAAATGAGAACAGCTTGCAGTATATGCGCATTCTGAAAAGGAAACAATGAAAATATCTATTAGTGACATTAAAATTTGCATTGATGGAATCTTCTATCCAGTTTGGTGCAAAACCTTTTAAATGGTCCATTAAAATAATTTGTTGGTTAACAGGTTATAATTTTTTCAAACCATACAAAACACCTGTCAATAAAGATTATTGTGTAAAAACTTCAAAGCCTTGATGCACACTATAAGTAGTCATATTTTAACCAGCACAAACCCATGTATTAACAAGACAATTCACATGCCGTTCATGCATACAGGTAGATTTGGTATCTTTGGGTTACTTAATTTTATGACAGCTGATCCATCAATCACTCTAATTTGAACGGCGAAAGAGATTTCTAACAATGTGGTATGTGCGACCAGCAAAGGCTCAAACAAGCCTGCGCATACACACAGCTTGACCAGAGCCTTTGCTAGTTGATTGAAAATTCTTTGCCCTCATGCGGTGACTTGTCATCTGCTGATAACCTATGCAAACAGTTTGAATCCAGATCAGGCCAGACAAAATGTCCTGCCTGATCTGGATCCAAACTGTTTGTGACCCTGATGGTATTGAAAAAAATTCAGCATTCAAAACAGTTAAATATGGCAAAATAATAAAACATGAAGGAATAATAAAAGCAATATTGGAAAATTCAAAAGCTGATCACAATACACTTTTTCGCAGATATGTAATTTTTGAACAACCTAGAGTGTACTTTTAGCCAATGACTTTCATGTGTAGCCACTCTACATTTGTAGTAGCAAATGGTTACAATGGCTAATGGCAGGGTGAAACCTGTCCAGTCTGATCTGGGTCTTTGCTGGGGGCACAGGTAACTTTACTGGTTTGTCATGCACTGGCTCATTTTTGGGTTCTATTGCCAATAAGCCCCTGTATTATATGGGCCTCGACGTGAGAAAACCTGTCTTCAGGGGTTTGCGCACAACACAGGCGCAGACCAGCCTGCGCATCTGCACAGTCTGATCAGCGCCTTTGCTATTCGCTTTTTGGAAAGTATTATAATTGTGTTAACTTGCTACAGGTGAAATTTCAATTTTCTAGTTAGTCTCTGTAGCAGAGGAGACAGGTTTGAAACTTGCTTTGTCAGAAACCCCTAAGACAGGGTTTCTCGCGTCAAGGCCCATATCATAATGGGCTTTATTATAAGCCTAAAGAAATTTTGAAATAAAACATGTTCTATAATTAACCTACCCTATGTCGAGTGGCAGATGTAGGTGCTGATTTTGGAGTTGTCATTTTATCTATGGGCAAAGGTTTCAATCCCAACTGTTCTCGGATTTTACTGAAACATAAAGTTTTCCTAGACTTATATGGGCTTCACAACAAGAAAATATGATTTTGTTGCATATACACAACAAAGGTGTAGACCAAACTAGGCATCCAAGCAGCATGATCTTTGTTATTGTCTCTCCCTCCAGAAAGTACAATAGCTTTACTTGTTACAAGCAACATTTCAATATTCGGCTAGTCTCTGGTTTACCGGGCGCACTTTATTCTATTCTATTCTACGTTTTGCGGCTGCGCAGTCGCCGCTTAGCAACTGTAAACAGTCGCCATATTGGATTTTATTTTGTCCGCTTCGCATCGATACTCCTACATTTCAGACGAAAAATAAACAGCTAAAACGTTCATTTTTATCGATTTCCCCCAAAAATACGACCTTTAACTGATTAAAGTTCTTCACTTTGATAATAAAGAAATTAAAAACCGCCGTTGTCACTGGTATTTCTTCCCCAATGATGCCCTGCACTATCATTTTCAAGAAATTGAAATTTGAGGACAGCGGGGTTTGGGGGCGCAGCCCCCAACAAGAAAACTATTTGATATTAAAAAGACATACCTTACTGAAAGTCATCGTCGCTCGAAAGATTAAGAAAGGATGGCGGCAATGGGAGTAGGGCTGGTCTTTTGGCTGTTTTCAACTGTTCTTCAGGGATGGGTTCCTTTCGCTTGATTGGTCGGGGAATGGGATCTAGCCTCTTAGAGTCTTGTGGGGAGTAAACTTTCTTTATGCTTTCCAAGAAAGCTAGGAACTTGTCTTCAGCATCACTGAGATATCTTTTTCTGAAGATATACTCCACGAAATAAGTGTCGTAAAGACTCTTGACTGTCCCGTGCTTGGGTAAAGACGTCTTAACTGCCCTCCAAGTACTCTCTATCGTATTGGTGTGTGCTCCCGTTTCTTTGTTTACAAATTCCTTGCTGTGGTTCACTGTCTGGTGGACATAACCCTCTTCTGCTAGCCTAGAATATGCTTTCCAGCAATCGGAAATGATATTTGTCCCTGGCAAAACGTGTTCTTTGATCTTTGCTATCAGAGTCTCAGCACTTCTGTCTGGAACACTAGTTAAAAAACAATTCTTTGATTCTCTCTCGATCCCGCCGAACACCCAAACACCTTCCTTTCTCCTGCCCTTGTGATACTTGCGCTTTCCAAATTTACTTTCGTCTATTTCCACAGTTTTACCTGGACCACCAATTTTAACATTCTCATTTTCAATTACTTCTGAACAGACTTCCCTACAAAAATTAAACCAGTCAACAACTGTTTCTTCGCAATTTATTCTGAGCTCACGTCTAACTGTTTCCTGCCTGGTTTTATGCACCCAATAATATGTTAATTTGACGATTTCTTTCAGTGTTAGATGAGAGTTTTCAAACCAGCTCCCAGCTCTTACCGATACCTTGTAACCACACTCTTTCTTTGTGCACCTCCATATAAATCCATCTCTTCCATAGCTGGAATCTTTCTTGAGAGTTAACCTTCCTTCGAAACACCGAACACAATCCCTAGAAAAATCCCCAATCACTCCCCTTTCTTGCAGCCACACAATTAAATTATACGAATCTCTTGTTATTTCATAAATATCGTCGTACACTAACGGCATCCTTTGACAGCTCTTTGTTTACAAACAGACATGGAGGGCGCGTTTCACGTCACATCCAATCAAAGCGTTGGAATATATCACATGATATTACGTCAAGAAGAACGTCACGTGTCAAAACAAAAGAACAGCTGATTCTTCAAAATGGAAACCGATGGACGGTTTGTTTTTATCTTACATAACTAATTAATACCTTTCGGTATTATATACCGAAGGTATTAACATAAAATCGCACGTAGAATTCAATTTTGGGGTTAATTTTGCGTTTTGGGGGCTATTTTACAAGATCGACACGCTATCGCGTGTCTCTCTATATAGTGTGTTGCGTGCGAAGCACGCTGCGGCCTTCGGCCGCCCACCGTGAGAAATATGCGCGCGAAGCGCGCCTTTTTCACTAATATTCTGCGCCCGGTATACCAGAGGTGCGCCCAATATTCTAGCTCGTCTCCGTAGCTGCAGAGGCTG
>CAXHUL010000136.1:0-47673 GCA_964019695.1 Loripinus fragilis
GCACTCTGAAGCAAAAGCAATTGCATGTGCCCAGGCTTCACCTGATCAGTCCTAAAATAAAAGTAGAACAGTATCCAGTTCTGCCCCTCTAACCTGCTGATGAAGTAGGAACTGACACCGCTTAAGCACCCTGCACCCCTGCCCAGCAGTGCTCAGGAAGTAGGTTCCAACCCCGATTAAACAGCCTGAACCCCTGGCCCAACAGTGCCCTGGAGGTAGGTTCATACACCGCTTTAACAGCCTGCCCCACAGTGCCGGGGAGGTAGGTTCCAACACCGCTTAAACAGCCTGCACCCCTGCCCCACAGTGCCCAGGAGGTAGTTTCCAACACCACTTAAACAGCCTGCACCCCAGCCCCCACAGTGCCTTGGAGGGAGGTTCCAACACCGCTTAACCAGCCTGCACCCCTGCAAACCAGCGCTTGCAGGTAACTTCAGAAACCGCTTAAACAGCCTGCACCCCTGCAACACAGTGCCTGGCAGGTTGGTTCGGACACCGCTTAAGAGCAATTCTCTGTAACCACCTAAATTTTTACATAGGGTCATGGCACGCATAGTCACCGATTTTGCTGAAACTTTCCTATCTTGGTCATGGTGACCCAAAAAATCAAGCAATCAACAATCCTTTCATCTTTATGCATGCTCGTTGCCATGGAAACGGCGTATGAACATTTTGGCTAAAATAGTGACAAAAAATCACTTAAAATTGATGGATTTCCCAATGAAATCATTACTTTAAAGTTAACCAAATGCCACCAATGATCCATATGTATGAATATATAACACATCTTGGTTAGAAATAAACAATCAAAATTACATTTGGAAAACCTCTGTTTTTATCCATGCTCTGCAAAGTGGGTGGGGTTTCAGAAATTTGACAAATGTGATTTTTGAGCATTTTCAAAGGACATTTTCATATTGAGTGCGGTCGGTTACAAATATGCCGGCATATTCCAGAAATATTACAAGGTTTCCTTAATTGATATATGAAAAGACATGTTTGGGAAAGTATGGTTCCTGAAGCGTTACCATAGCAACAATCAATGTACCGTCACAAAAAGCAAATTTATCTGTGACTGTATTTCTGATCTCATAAAACTCTGCTGAAGGGACATATCTGATTTTTAAATGAGGAAATATGTTCCTTATTAAAATAATGTACCGAAAATAACATATTATGTTGTATGTGACCTGCTAAAGGTCAAGGTCAAGGTCACAGAAGCAAGAAATTGACTTAATATGAACAATTTTGCCACATATTTAGGTCTATTTCTCGATTATTTGATGTGACTTGGTTTGTAAATTTAGTCTTCTTATACGCAGCTACACTATCTATTAAAATGAAATAATTTTATCCTTAATATTTTCTCAAGGTCAAGGTGATGGTCTATGAATTTTAAATATGTTTGGTTTTAAATAGGAGATATTGACACTATTCGTTGACCAATTTCTCTGATTCAGTTATATTTAGCTTCTTCTTTTAGAAATATGCTGAACAGTATAACATTGTTAAAATAACGTGACAATATACCATAATTATCAGTTTGAAGGTCAAGGTCAAGGTCACAGAAGCCAGATATTACCATGAAATGAGCGATTTTCGCACATATTTAAGTATATTTCTCAGTTATTTGATGTGGTTTGGTTTGTATATTTAATCTTTACACAAGCAACTACAATGCCTTTTAAATCAAAATAATTTTATCCTCCAAATTACTTCAAGGTCAATGTCAAGGTCACTAAAACTTTAATATTTTGGCATTAAATGAGCTATTTTCGCACATATTTAAGTATATTTCTCCATTATTTGATGTGGTTTGGTTTATATATTTAATCTTACATAAGCAACTACAATGTCTTTTAAATTGAAATAATTTTATCCTCCAAATTACTTCAAGGTCAAGGTCAAGGTCACTAAAACTTTAATTTTTTGGCTGTAAATTGGAAATATTGACACTATTTGTAAACTGATTTCTTTATTTCCGGTATGTTGAACTTCTTGCTTAAGAAATATGTTGCAAGGTATAACATTGTTAAAACAACATGACAATATGCCTATATTTGTCATTTTAAATGTCAAGGTCAAGGAGTCAAGAAATTGGCATAAATTGGGAGATTTTCACACATAATATTTTTGGTCATAAATTGGAGAAATTGACAATATTTGTTAACTGATTTCTTTATTTAAGTTATGTTAAGCTTCTTCCTTAAGAAATATGCTGCGCAGTATAGCGTTTGTTAAGATATCATGACAATAGGCCTTAAATAGGAATTTGAGGGTCAAGGTCAAGGTCACAGAATAAATAAATTTCCATTAAATGAGCGATTTTCGCCCATATTTTAGGCTAACTCTCCATAAATTGGTGTGATTTGGTTTGTTTATTTAATCCTTATCTTCACAACTACAATGCATTTAAACTAAAATAGTTTAATCCTCTAGATACCTTCAAGGTCAAGGTCAAGGTAACTGAAACTTTAATATTTTTGTACATAAATTGGAAAAAAATACAATATTTGATAACATATTTCTGTTTTTCAATTATGTTTAGCTTCGTTCTCCAGAAATATCTTTCTTTTTCTTTTTTTATGGTTTGTCTTTCTATTTTAAGAAACATATTTTCACAACAGCAGCTATAGACAACATAGATCGTAACCCAACAGCTACAACAGTCACCGCTTCTTTGCATGGGACAAGTATCTTACCAGGTTACAGTCTGTAGTCTCTACAAACTTTAAAAAATAGTAGAAAAAGTAGGATTTAATATGGATATAAATGTGGAAATATGGATAATGTACCGAAAAATAACGTATTATGTTGTAAGTGACCTAAGGTTTTAGCTTATATTTAAGTTTATTTCTCCATTATTTGATGTGTTTGCTTTGTATATATAATTCTATATACTCAACTACAATGACGTTTAACCTGAAATAATTAAAAACCTCCTTATTATTTCAAGGTCAAGGTCAAGGTCAATGAAAATTCTATATTTTTTGGTTTTAAATTGGAAATATTGACAATATTTGTTAACCCATTTCTTTGTTCTAGTCATGTTTAGATTTTTTTCTAAAATTCTTCCTCCGACAGAATATGTTTTCAAATATCAAGGGAAACATGACGCCGTAAGTCATGTCACTTGTGATTGGTCAACTTAGCAGCTAAAATTTGTACTTTATACCTTCGTATTGATCTGATTAAGTAAAACAGGTAAACAAGAATCTGATAACCATTAGAAAAGAAATTAAGATAACCATTTTTCAATTGTCAGTACGTTCAGAAATCATCTTTTACGACTACACTGAAAACTTACCATGTATCCGATGATATAACTCTCTAATGAAATTATTGACAAAGTTTCAAGCTCCTAAAAGAGTTTGAAAGAGTTTACATATGTTCAACTGACCAAACCCCTAACAGGGATACAAGTCATAAACATACAAACAATATAAACCTAAAAGAAACATACTGAGGAAAATTTCAATATTTTATTATATGATGTCGAGACTAGGAGTGATAATCAAAAGTATAAAAATTGATTTACCACTAGTGGTTTACACATTTGGTCAATGTCAATTTAATGTGATAGATGTCCATATCAGCATCAAAGGATCTTACATGAGTGCTCATTTTTAAATCAATTTATTAAAAAAATAGGGAAAAGGGGTCAACTGTGAGATTTGTTAAACAGTCAATAGGTTTTCACTAAAATTAAGAAATTCATTAGTATAGAATCATCAAAGTTAGATTCAGTTTATCACATGACTATGAAATTACCAAAAATCATATTTTTGAGGTAAAACCGTCATTATATTATGCTAATAAATCTGTAAACCACTAGTGGTTTATCAATTCTATTGCATAGCGTCATATCAATCCTGACAGAATGTGTGTGATAGACTGCAAAAATCTCGAACAGATAAAATTGTTTAGTTTGAGAAGTATTATTGCTATGTATACCAAGAGTGAATATCAAAACAATATCACACTAAATTACGAATAAAGAACTTAACTATTGGGGAAATGGCTGAATTTATGATAAATTCTAGCTTATGACCTATTTTAGGCTCATAGTCATGTTTTACCAGTATTGTACTATGCTTGATATTTCTAAAGGCAAAAGCTAGACATATCTGGAATAAGGATGCTGTCAATTTTTTTCTTTGTATGACAAAATATGTTAAAATTTCAGTGAATTTGACCGTTAAGTTATGTGAAGGATAAAATTATTTCCATTTTAAAAAGTAAGAAAGAGGGCAAAGATCAGGAATCGATACAATCAAGCACCACACCTGACCGAGGATACCAATGGGAAAGTGACAACGTCACAATTAGTCATCACCCACGAGAGCCAAGAGTTCAGCTCTTTCTCAGCAGGTGACCACAAGGCATCAACAAACAAGACATGCATGAAAGCATAACAAAACAAGACAGAAATAACATAAATCATCCAAAAAAGAATCATCGCCTTGGAAGGGTCAGTAAAATATTTTACTGGAGGGCTTAAACCAGTTTAACGGTGCACCAACCTCACCCTTAATTCAGATGTGAATCAAGACACATAGATGTTTTGTTTGCATGTAAGACCCCTAACTTATCAATACATTAACTCCTAGAACATATAAATCAAGTTATAAAAAGGCGATAAAGCAAAGGTAAGGACTCAAAAGTAAATAAAACTGAATACCAAAGCAAAAGAAATCCAACAGGTAAACCCCGGTGGGCCCGACAAACAGCCAAACCATCAGGCCCCTACCATCTCATCAACACATAAGTCTTTAAGTCAGAACCGTCATAGAGTCTGAAGTCCGACCCACCGGCGTGCAATTAAAGAGGAAAGCAAAGTTGCCAATCGTGATTGGGTTGACCACCAAGCATGCAGTCTGGTGCAATACATTAATGTTATAGTCAATCTTTTTATAATGGGAAATTATTTTAATAAGCCACGCTGAAAAATTATTTGGGCAAACAATCCTCTTCAATTTATACACCAAGTCACCATAGAACTCAGGTTCCAAAAGTGCTTGGCACAAGAGAGATTTAAGTCCAACTTTGAATTTAGATATCAAATTAAAGTATCGTCTATAAAATTAAGAAAAAGTGTTGCAAAGTTTATGATACTGATAGCCTTGTTTAAAAAGTTTCTGAGTTAACAATTTATTGTGAGTGTTGAAGTCAGCAACATGGCTAGATGCTCTAACAAAACGAATGAGTTGAGAGATATAGATTCCATAGGATGTAGAGAGAGAGGAACATCACCATTTAAAAATGAAAAAATGACCATTTCAAAATCAAAGTCGTCACGTTTATCATAGATTTTGGTAGAAACAATATAATTAGAAATTGACAAATGCAAGTCTAAAAAGGCGGCTTCGGTATCAGAGGTATTAGCTTTATTTAGTTGGAGCTCTGAAGGGTATATTTGACTTATCATAGTGTCAAAATAAACATTATCAATGATTAAAATATCGTCAAAATATCTAGATGTTGTGTTAAAAGCATCAATAATATCAGCCTGCTAATCATCAGGAAGAGACATCATAAAGCCCCTTTCATAAAAAAAGGCTAGTTGTGTAGATAAAAATTAAAGATACAAATCAAATGAAACCAAATTATGGAGAGATAGCCTAAAATATGGGTGAAAATCGCTCAGTTTATGTCATTTTTTATTCTGTGACCTTGACCCTCAAATTCCTATTAAAGGCCTATTGTCATGATATCTTAACAAATGCTATGCTGTGCAGTATATTTCTTAAGGAAGAAGCTTAACATAACTGAAATAAAGAAATTGGTTAACAAATATTGTCAATTTCTCCAATTTATGACCAAAATTATTATGTGTAAAAATCACCCATTTTATGCCAATTTCTTGACTTTTTGACCTTGACCTTTAAAATGATAATTAAGGCATATTGTCATGATATTTTAACAATGATTTACCATGCAGCATATTTCTAAAGCAAGCAGTTCATCATACCCGAAATAAAGAAATCGGTTTGCAAATAGTGTCAATATTTCCTATTTTCAGCCAAAAATATTCAAACTTTAGTGACCTTAACCTTGACCTTGAAGTAATATGGAGGATAACATCATTTAAGTTTAAAAGGCATTGTCGTTGCTTATGTAAAGAATACATATAAAAACTAAACCACATCAAATAATGGAGAAATAGAATTAAATATGTGCGAAAATCGCTCGTTTTGTGGTAATTTCTGGCTTCTGTGACCTTGACCTTGACCTTCAACCTAGTAATTAAGGCCAATTGTCACGTTATTTTAACAATGTTATGCTGTGCAGCATATTTCTAAAAGAAGAAACTAAATATAACTAAATTAAAGAAATTGGTTAACGAATAGTGTCAATATTACCAATTTAAAACCAAAAATATTAAAAATTCATTGACCTTGACCTTGACCTTGAGGTAATATGGAGGATAAAATTATTTCATTTTAATAGGCAGTGTAGTTGCGTATAAGAAGACTAAATTTACAAACCAAGTCACATCAAATAATAGAGCAATAGACCTAAATATGTGGCAAAATTGCTCATTTTAAGTCAATTTCTTGCTTCTGTGACCTTGACCTTGACCTTCAGCAGGTCACTTACAACATAATATGTTATTTTCGGTACATGATTTTAATAAGGAACATATTTCCCCATTCAAAAATCAGATATGTTCCTTCAGCAGATTTTTATGAGATCAGAAATACAGTCACAGATAAATTTGCTTTTTGTGACGGTACATTGATTGTTGCTATGGTAACGCTTCAGGAACCATACTTTCCCAAACATGTCTTTTCATATATCAATTAAGGAAACCTTGTAATATTTCTGGAATATGCCGGCATATTTGTAACCGACCGCACTCAATATGAAAATGTCATTTGAAAATGCTCAAAAATCACATTTGTCAAATTTCTGAAACCCCACCCACTTTGCAGAGCATGGATAAAAACCGAGGTTTTCCAAATGTAATTTTGATCGTTTATTTCTAACCAAGATGTGTTATATATTCATACAAATGGATAATTTGTGGCATTTGGTTTATTCTAAAGTGATGATTTCATTTTGAAATCCATCAATTTTAAGTGATTTTTTGTCACTATTTTAGCCAAAATGTTCATATGCCATTTCCATGGCAACGGGAATGAATATGGATGGAAGGAGTGTTGATTGCTTGGTTTTGGGTCACCATGACCAAGATGTGAAAGTTTCAGCAAAATCGGTGACTATGCGTGGCACAACTTTTTAAGTGGTTACAGAGAATTGCTCTTAAACAGCCTGCACCCCTGCAACACAGTGCCCACCTGGTAGGATCTGACACCGCTTAAACAGCCTGAACCCCTGCAAGCTTAAACAGCCTGAACCCCTGCAATGCAGTGCCCGGCAATTAGGTTCCGACACTTCTTAAACAGTCTGCATCACTGTAACACAGTGCCCAGCAGGTAGACTTCGACATTGCTAAAACAGCTTTCACCACTGTAACACAGTGCCTGGCAGGTAGGTTCCGACACCGCTTAAACAGTCTGCACCACTGTAATACAGTGCCCGGCAGGTAGGTTCCGACACTGCTTAAAAAGCCTGCACCACTGTAACATAGTGCCCGGCAGGTAGGTTCTGACACCACTGAAAAAGCCTGCACCACTGTAACACAGTGCCCGGTAGGTAGGTTCCGACACTGCTTAAACAGTTTGCACCCCTGTGTACACAGTGCCCGGCAGGTAGGTTCTGACACCGCTTAAACAGCCTGCACCACTCTAACACAGTGCCTGGCAGGTAGGTTCTGACACTGCTTAAACAGCCTGCATCACTGTAACACAGTGCCCTGCATGTAGACTCCGACTTTGCTTAAACAGCTTTCACCACTGTAACACAGTGCCCGGCAGGTAGGTTCTGACATTGCTTAAACAGCCTGCACCCCTGAAACACAGTGCCCGGTAGGTAGACTCCGACATTGCTAAAACAGCTTTCACCACTGTAAAAACAGTGCCCGGCAGGTAAACTCCAACATTGCTTAAACAGCCTGCACCACCATAACACAGTGCCCGGTAGGTAGGTTCTGACATTGCTAAAACAGCTTTCACCACTGTAACACAGTGCCCGGCAGGTAGGTTCTGACATTGCTTAAACAGCCTGCACCCCTGCAACACAGTGCCTGGCAGGTAGACTCCGACATTGCTAAAACAGCTTTCACCACTGTAACACAGTGCCCGGCAGGTAGGTACTGACATAGCTTAAACAGCCTGCACCACTGTAACACAGTGTCCGGTAGGAAGGTTCAGACACCGCTTAAACAGTCTGCATTACTGTAACACAGTGCCCCGCAGGTAGGTTCCGACATGGCTTAAACAGTCTGCACCATTGTAATACAGTGCCCTGCAGGTAGGTTCCGACACCGCTTAAATAGTCTGTACCACTGTAACACAGTGCCTGGCAGGTAGACTCTGACATTGCTGAAACAGCTTTTACCACTGTAACACAGTCTATGGCAGGTAGGTTCTGACACTACTTAAACAGTCTGCACCCCTGCAACACAGTGCCCCGCAGGTAGGTTCTGACATTGCTGAAACAGTCTGCACCCCTGCAACACAGGTGCCCAGAAGGTAGGTTCTGACACTTCTTAAACAGTCTTTACCACTGTAACACAGTGCCTGGCAGGTAGACTCCAACATTGCTAAAACAGCCTTCACCACTGTAACACAGTGCACGGCAGGTAGGTTCCGACACCCTTTAAACAGCCTGCACCACTGTAGCACAGTGCCTGGCATATAGGTTCCAACACCGCTTATACAGTCTGCACCCCTGCAACACAGTGCGCGGCAGGTAGGTTCTGACTATGCTTAAACAGCCTGCACCACTGTAACACAGTGCCCGGCAGGTAGGTTTGGACACCGCTTAAACAGTCTGCACCACTGTAACACAGTGCCTGGTAGGTAAGTTCTGACACTGCTTAAACATTTTAAACTCAATACAGGCAAAAACATAGATATCTTAATTTCTAAAGAAAAAGGATTTTTAAAATCTGAATTTGGTCTTATTTTCCTATCAAAATTATTAAACAAAAATCAGAATTATCTAAAACTGGTTTATTTTTACTTAAACAGCCTGCACCACTGTAACACAGTGCCCGGCAGGTAGTTTCCGACACTGCTTAAACAGCCTTCACCACTGTAACACAGTGCCCGGCAGGTAGGTTCCAACACCACTTAATATGTCATCCCCTCTGTAACACAGTGCCCAGCAGGTAGGTTCCGACACTGCTTAAATAGTCTGCACCACTGTAACACAGTGCCAGGTAGGTAGGTTCCAACACTGCTTAAACAGTTTGCACCCCTGTAACACAGTGCCCGGCAGGTAGGTTCTGACACTGCTTAAACAGTTTGCACCCCTGTAACACAGTGCCCGGCAGGTAGGTTCTGACGTTGCTTAAACAGCCTGCACCACTGTAATACAGTGCCCGGCAGGTAGGTTCTGACATTGCTTTAACAGCCTGCACCACTGTAACACAGTGCCCCGCAGGTAGGTTCCGACACTACTTAACCAGCCTACACCACTGTAACACAGTTCTGGCAGGTAGGTTCTGAGACTACTTAAACAGTCTGCACCCCTGCAACACAGTGCCCCGCAGGTAGGTTCTGACATTGCTGAAACAGTCTGCACCCCTGCAACACAGGTGCCCGGTATGTAGGTTCTGACACTTCTTAAACAGCCTTTACCACTGTAGCACAGTGCCTGGCAGGTAGACTCTGACATTGCTAAAACAGCCTTCACCACTGTAACACAGTGCACGGCCGGTAGGTTCAGACACCGCTTAAACAGTCTTCCCCACTGTAACACAGTGCCCGGCAGGTAGGTTCTGACACCGCTTAAACAGTCTGCACCACTGTAACACAGAGCCCGGCAGGTAGTTTCTGCCATTGCTAAAACAGCCTGCACCCCTGCAACACAGTGCATGGTAGGTAGGTTCAGACAATGCTATAACAGCCTGCACCCCTGTAACACAGTGCCTGGCAGGTAGGTTCCGACAATGCTTAAACAGCCTGCATCACTGTAACACAGTGCCCGGTAGGTAGGTTCTGACACTGCTTAAACAGTTTAAACTCAATACAGGCAAAAACAGAGATATCTTAATTTCTAAAGAAAAAGGATTTTGAAAATCTGAATTTGGTCTTATTTTCCTATCAAAATTATTAAACAAAAATCAGAATTAAATAAAACTGGTTTATTTTTCTTAAACAGCCTGCACCACTGTAACACAGTGCCCGGCAGGTAGGTTCCGACACTGCTTAAACAGCCTTCACCACTGAAACACAGTGCCAAGCAGGTAGGTTCTGACACCGCTTAATATGTCATCCCCACTGTAACACAGTGCCCGACAGGTAGGTTCCGACACTGCTTAAACAGTCTGCACCACTGTAACACAGTGCCTGGTAGGTAGGTTCCAACACTGCTTAAACAGTTTGCACCCCTGTAACACAGTGCCCGGCAGGTAGGTTCTGACACCGCTTAAACAGTCTGCACCACTGTAATACAGTGCCCGGCAGGTAGGTTCTGACGTTGCTAAAACAGCCTGCACCACTGTAACACAGTGCCCAGCAGGTAGGTTCCGACACTACTTAACCAGCCTGCACCACTGTAACACAGTTCTGGCAGGTAGGTTCTGAGACTACTTAAACAGTCTGCACCCCTGCAACACAGTGCCCCGCAGGAAGGTTCTGACATTGCTAAAACAGTCTGCACCCCTGCAACACAGGTTCCCGGTAGGTAGATTCTGACACTTCTGAAACAGCCTTTACCACTGTAACACAGTGCCTGGCAGGTAGACTCCGACATTGCTAAAACAGCCTTCACCACTTTAACACAAAGCACGGACGGTAGGTTCTGACACCGCTTAAAAGTCTTCCCTACTGTAACACAGTGCCCGGCAGGTAGGTTCCGACACTGCTTAAACAGTCTGCACCACTGTAACACAGAGCCCAGCAGGTAGGTTGTGCCATTGCTAAAACAGCCTGCACCCCTGCAACACAGTGCATGGTAGGTAGGTTCAGACAATGCTATAACAGCCTGCACCCCTGTAACACAGTGCCTGGCAGGTAGGTTCTGACAATGCTTAAACAGCCTGCATTACTGTAACACAGTGCCCGGTAGGTAGGTTCTGACACTGCTTAAAGAGTTTAAACTCAATACAGGCAAAAACAGAGATATCTTAATTTCTAAAGAAAAAGGATTTTGAAAATCTGAATTTGGTCTTATTTTCCTATCAAAATTATTAAACAAAAATCAGAATTATCTAAAACTGGTTTATTTTTACTTAAACAGCCTGCACCACTGTAACACAGTGCCCGGCAGGTAGGTTCCGACACCGCTTAAACAGCCTTCACCACTGAAACACAGTGCCCGGCAGGTAGGTTCTGACACCGCTTAATATGTCATCCCCACTGTAACACAGTGCCCGGCAGGTAGGTTCCGACACTGCTTAAACAGTCTGCACCACTGTAACACAGTGCCCGGTAGGTAGGTTCCGACACTGCTTAAACAGTTTGCACCCCTGTAACACAGTGCCCGGCAGGTAGGTTCTGACACCGCTTAAACAGTCTGCACCACTGTAACACAGTGCCCGGCATGTAGGTTCTGACACCATTTAAAAAGTCTGCACTACTGTAACACAGTGCCCGGCAGGTAGGTTTTGACATTGCTTAAACAGTCTGCATCACTGTAACACAGTGCCCTGCAGGTATGTTCTGACATTGCTTAAACAGCGTGCACCACTGTAACATAGTGCTCGGCAGGTAGGTTCTGAAATTGCTTTAACAGTCTGCACCACTGTAACACATAGCCGGGCAGGTAGGTTCTGAGACCGCTTAAACAGCCCTTACCACTGTAAGACAGTGCCCAGCAGGTAGGTTCCAACACCGCTTATAAAGTCTGCACCCCTGCAACACAGTGCCGGGCAGGTAGGTTCCGACACTTCTTAAACACCCTGCACCACTGCAACATAGTGCCCGGCAGGTAGGTTCAGACATTGCTGAAATAGTCTGCACCCCTGCAACACAGTGCCCGGCAGGTTGACTCCAACATTGCTTAAACAGTCTGCACCCCTGCAACACAGTGCCTGGCAGGTAGGTTCCTATACTACTTAAACAGCCTGCATCACTGCATGTAACACAGTGCCCGGCAGGTAGATTCCAACACCGCTTATACAGCCGCACCCCTGTAACACTGTGCCAGGCAGGTAGGTTCCTACATTACTAAAACAGCCTGCACCCCTGCAACACAGTGCCGGGCAGGTAGGTTCCGACACAGTTTAAACAGCCTACTCTCTCTCTCTCTCTCTCTCTTTCTCTCTCATTCTCTCCGAACACAGTGCCTCCTGTGAGGCTTGGACTGGGAGCTTATCCATCTGAAGACCTAAATTTAATTGAGCCAGTAAGAAGAGATAGATCGATAAAGACTTCAAGCCAGTTATTTGATCAAAATGCAGCAGGTTCAGGTTCTGAAACCTGATCTTTAGGCCTGATAACAAAGATCCACGAACTTGTTTGATATGGTTGGACTGAACACGATGAACTGGTCCACATAGTGGAATTGTAACCGATGTTAAACAAATGCAATGGGATGTGAAGTCAGCTGACATAAAATATCTGGCAACGATGGCCAAAAATGAGGGAATGCCATTGACACAAAAAAGAAAAAGAAACAATAAACAAAGCGTTTTGTGGGGAAAATGTTTTCGCTGTTGTCTTGGTTTCAATAATGAAATAATCATTGATTTACATCTAACAGATCTGGCAACGCACTTGAACCTTTTTGATTGGCTGTTCAACCATGCGTTTCAACGCGAATTGTACGTTGAACTGCGTTGCTATACTTGAGTTATTGATTGGTTAACAGGTAAATGCGTTGCACTGCAGTTCAACGCATATGGATAGTGGGCTTTGATCGGATTTTCGAAATTCGCGTTGGAAAACTAATGCGTTTTACGTGCGTTTTCAATGCGTTTTCAACGCGAATTCGACAAGGACAAATAGATGGGCGGTAGTGTAGCCGCTTTCAAGGCAAGATGACTATAATTCCTGGCTATCAATTTAGAGATTCTTTGCAATTTCTACAAAGAAAAATGCGAGAATAATGCTTTTGAAAATTCTGACACATTCGATGGCTGATTCTGTGACTTTCTGTTTTGATGGTTGTTGTGTTGAATGGTTCCAGCACGTGCCATCAGTGATCATTCGGTTTTAAAGACCTATCAGTAACTTACATACATGTAATTGCTACAGTACAATAAGACGCAATTACAAAAAATAAAATGTTATGTCGTTAAAAATATAAAGTCATTTTTGTAGGTGGTGCGTTTTCATTGGACATGAGTATAGTAATGCGAACTCCACTTTCATTTTTGACCAAGAATTTATATATTCAGCACAATTATTACGTGTGGTATGTAGATGACAATGAAGGTTTCAGATCACCGCTAAAACATTGATTCCAAAGGTCAATGTCAAATACTAGAATACTTTAGACCTGTATTATGGTTATTATGGTTGATATTTTGCCCAAAATGCGTAGATGGTTTTAGCTCACCGATGTGATCTTGAAGTCAAAGGTAAAGTTCAAAAGGTAATTAGATCTGTGTAAAAGCTTTTAACGCGAACATTTTTATCTTAAAGGATAGTGTTAATATTAAGCTGAATGATTGACTTTGCTCAGGAATTAAAAAGGAGATGAAAGTAATGCTGACTCTATGCATTTTACTGTAACAAGATTAAATGCAAACACCCACACTGCTTAAGTTAGCATGGCTTTGAGGAATGCGGTCCCTTGGCATTGTGATCTTACATGATAATAAACACCACCACACACCTCAAGTAAGCATGGTTCAGGAGATTATGAGTAAGAGCAGAGGACTCGATGCGTTTGTTCTTACAGTACAATGTACACGTTTGTGCGGCTCAAAATTTTATCAAAGTACCATCCATAAACAAAGGTATGGAATTAATCTATTTGCATAGTATGTTTAAAGATGAACCGGTGATTTCCTCTGTTTAATAATACAGAAACTCCTAGCATTTGCTATAAATATAACACACCTTTAGGATCTACTTTATTCAATGTTGATCAAATCGTTTCCAATACAGATATAGAATCCAATAATCCCGACTCATATCCCCCTGCTGTAATCTAAATGTCCTCCCTTATTCTAGAGTTCGCAATATTATTTCGAAAGCCCTAAATATAGATTTCCTTCCCATGTAGAGTCCAATATAATTTCTTTAGTCCGAAATATAGATGTCCTCCCATGTTCCCTTAATGCTGTACGGAGATTGCTGCTTCATTAAATGACTTCAGTGATCGTTGGTGTAAACGAAAACATCTTGAACCTTGAAGGAAAGGAATTATTTTAAAACTAATTGTTACTTGTATTTTATTTTGCTCTCGTAGTTCTAATCTTTTATCCCCACCCCACCCCGCCAAACCCCGCCCTAAATTTTTTACCACCTTAAGCGAGGTATCCAGGATTTCTGACAAGTATGTTTTAATTTCCAGCAGATTATGCCACAAACAATGTTATAATTGCTTGACAATTATATTATGTTGAAACTTTAAAAAATGGACTTATTGGCACTAATGCCTATACACTGAAGGCGTCTTTAAATAAGAAGGTTGTTGGGCATGATCGTCATACAGTCCTAATATTTGGTGTCAAGGCAAAAACAAATCAAGACAAGCTTAATTCGTGGTACAAGTTACCTGAACTCCATAAAAAACCCTTATAAGGCAAAAGTTTAGCCAATTCAAGCTCTCGTTTACCGCTATAAAACATGTATTGTGCGAAAAAGTATAGGAAAATCTGGTAAGAATCTATTTTGGTTTATAAAATCAGGTGAATTATTTGATAAACTGAAAGCTAGGAACTTCAATCACGCCCAATTTATCTACATAATATGATTTTCCACTACTTTACCCCATAATTTAGTTAAATATAGACTTATTGGTCTCATTGAATTATTACTCAGAAGAGAAGGCTCCCCTTAACTTGCATGTAGCTACAGTCCTGCGTTTTTTTAAACTCTGAACAGCCAAAAAAGTATACATAGTCTTAACAATAATACACGTAATGCGATAACCTTCTTTATAAAAAGCACTTTTTTATATAATTTTGGCACCTTTAGTGTCTAATTTATATTTAAATAAAAACTCTGTTGTTGAATAGACAAGTTGCAGGGATTCCATCGGCACTAATTGTGCTCCCCTAGTTGTGGATTTAAATTTGTAATTAGAGGAACTTTATGATACCTCATTTTGATAATAAGCAGGCTGATAGTAAGACGCTTTTAACAATATATCCAAATATTTGGATGATTGTTTAAACATAAATAATATACATTTTGACAATATTGTAAGTCATATATACCCTTCGAAGCTTTCATCTTAATAACACATATACATCTAATTTCAAAGCCTCGTTTTGGATTTTAATTAGCTTATTTCTAATAATATTGTTTCCACTAACATTCATGCTAAACGTGATGATTTTGGTTTTGAAATTGTCATTTTCCCAGTTTTAGACGGTGATGTTCCTTACTTTATATTACACCCTATACAGTTTATATTTTTCTACTCATCTGATATGCATCCAGCCATGTTGCAGACGTTAACACTTGCAATAAACTTTAAACTCAGAAACTTCTCAAACAAGACTATCGGCATCATAAACTTCATAAAACTTTTTTCTCTAAACCGCATTGTCGATACTATTATTTGATATCTAAATTCCATGTCAGACTCAAATCTCTTTTGCGCCAGGGACTTTCATAGCCAGTGTTTTATGTTGACTTAGTGTATAAATTAATGAAAGTGTTGGCACTAATAATGTTCAGCACAGTTTATTAAAAGTTTTTCTCATTATAAAAAATATTGTTTATAGCATTAATATATTGCGACAGACTGCATGTTTGGTAGTCAACCCATTCACAGTTGATAACTTTGCTTTCCTCTTTAATTTCACATTGGAGGGTTAGACCTCAGACTCTTTGACAGTTATGACTTATATACTCGTCTATAGATGAGAGGGTTAGGGTCTGTTGTCATGTCTTTAGCCAGGCCCACTGGGGTTTTATCGTTTGGATCTCTTTTGCTCTGGTATCCAGATGATGCACTGTTGAGTTCACATCCCTGTTATCTCCTATTTATATTTTGATTTGTATGTACTAGGATATAATGCATCAATAGATTAAGGATATTTTATGCGATCCAAACATCTTATTTTTCTGATCCACACCAGAATTAAAGGTGTGGTTGTTTAAGCCCTCCAGTAATTTATTTACTGACCATTCCAAGGTGGTGCTCATTTTGTGGATGATTTTAATTATTAATGTGTCATGTTTGTCTTTATTATGGTGTCCTGTGCAGCCTATTCATCTACTGGGAAAGGTTGGACCTCTTGGCTCTGTTGTGTGTGATGTGTATTTGTTTTTGTCTCTTTTCATATGTTGTCTCAGGTCAGTTGTGGTATTGGATTGTGTCGATTGCTGATATTTGCCTTCTTCTTTACTCAAATTGCCTACAGTTACCAACTGTTCCATATGTTAAACAGGGAAAAATCGACCATTAATTTGGTAGTGCCTTAAATGGGTGTTTGTTGTGTGTCTGTGCCATGTCCCGGTCAGATATATATTAATCACTTGCTATATATATAATTGAAGGTTAACTAGTTTACCTGTTCCCAGCAAAGCTCCCGCTAATATCAAAGACGTAAAAATGATCTTCATATTTGGAACGCTTCTTCTACATCACCTAAAATGACACATAGTTTATAGTCTATTCAATAAAGGTTTAAATTATGCTAGGCTTGGTCCCAATAAATATTTATTTATAAGTTTTAAATCATTAAAGCTGCATACTCTGTAACTATGAACATTTTCGAAATTTTTTATTTTCTTTTTAAATCATTTGTAAATGTAGAATTAAGCTATGTTTTCACAATAAAAATGTTCAGTACAGCTGAAAACTGCATGGAAAAGTGAATTATCTTATCAAATAGGTGTATTTTTCTCTTGTTGATAATTATTTGCGTCCCTCCAATAATTCTAGACCGTTGAATTTTAACATAAATGCAGTTGTTTGGATAGTGATAACTTGTTACGATTTACGAAAATGGTAAAATGTTTACCTGAATTTGAGTATTTTCACTGTGTTCTTGAAAAATAAAAATATTATTTTTAAAATTAGATGATCAAAAGTTACAGACTATGCAGCTTTAAGTGCATGCATATGTTTTTTATGTTTTAATTATTCTCCTATCACAGCTGCTATTGCGTGCTTACAGTGCAAATAATTTATATACAGTCAGACATACGTTAAGCATCGCCTCAATAGTTTTCTAGTAAAACAAAGGAGGCTATTTCCAAGTCATGGACGTTTTCTTGTTGTTTTTTTTTATAAAATAGATAAAGTGATGACAATTTTCAGCAAATTTTGATTCGATTATCTTTAAGTTAAACAACGTATGGTAAATTCACACTTACCCCTAAAAATGTCACTAGTCTCTACTCCATTATGATATTTTCAAAACGCTTAGACATAAAAAGTTTTAGTGTCTTATTGTTACATTATCAAAGATAAGTTCCATCTGAAAATGTCAGATTTGTATCTCCAAAAGAATAAAAGTTATTGATATGTAAAGAATGGCATGTTATAGATGTTAATGCAAAGGCTATAAATCTCCATAGCTAACATGAAACCTTGAGTTCGACAGAATCAGGTTGGCACTAGTTTGAAAAATAGGTCTACTATATTTCTGCGCTTATTTGAATTCAAAGTAAGCACTTAGGGTTAATATGTGACACTTTTTTAAGGGTACACCCCAAAATAGGGGTTGCTGTATACAGGACACCATAGTACTTTAGCAAAATGACCAAATAACATTCTGATCTGTTTGGTAGACCATGAAAAGACTAAAGTAACAAAATATAACAAAATGGTTGTTCTTCTGAAGAAATTTGTACATAAAAATGTCTCTGAAATAATGTTTGGGTGATGCTTAAGCTATGTCTGACTGTATATGACTTTTTAACTCTGCATTACATAAAAGAAAAGCTTATGTTTACTTCATAAACCAAGTGAATATTGTATGTATTCCTATCTTATAAATTATATCAAAAAACGTTAAAATGGATTAAGGGTGTCAAGCACGACGTCAAATACTTGCAATGATGTTACAAACAGAGTACAATTCATCCAGTATAGGCAGGAGCAGTTTATGATATAAAGATATATTTTAGGGAAGCCAACACAAACGATATAATCAAGAAAATGAGTAACATTTTCTTTTGCAAGAACTTATTATACCTTTTATTGATATTACATTGTTTAGTATAAAAATAGTATACTTGACAGCAAAAGAAACGCATATAATCCAATATCCATTTAATACCAGAAACCCTAATTAAATTTTACGCTGAATGATATGAACATGTTTGAACGGACTCATTCGTTCGTTTTAGACCATTTTTTTCGTCATCAGACGGTTAATTATTATTTTTTGTTAATTAATGCAAAAAACGCAAAAACAGTGCCGTACATTGGAAAAGACATGATTTGAAACGATTTCATGGCATGTCACGAGAACATAATGTAACAGATAAGAAAACAGCATAAAATCTTAAAATTCATTGCTGTAGAATTTATACTGTTAATCCAAAGAATCTTCATTTTTGCATTTTTTGCATTGGCATTGTAAACCACTGGAATCTTTAGGGTGTAAGGAAATTTGGCACAGTATGACTGATGTCAAATAAGGAACTGTCCAACAGAAACGTTTAAAACAATTGTTTAGACACTTTCATGCCTATCTTAAGCACACTTCCGGTCAATTGTCCGATAATGTAACTGGGTCACAATGGTCCATCTTGAAGAATTCCGGACCATTTAATCTTCATAAGATGTCCGTATGTCCAGATTATCACGCAGAGTAAGTTTCATTCAAATCCGTTCAGTGGTTTTAGGCATACACCATCTGGGAAGTCACCTTTATTATTAGCTATTTCGTTACGCCCAGAGTTACCCCCCTTTATTATCATTATTCAAATGAGCTATCCATTAATGATGCATTTGATAATACACATGTTCCATGCATCATTGATACCTTGCATATCATTAGATCAGTATTTAAATCCCAATTTATACACTTTACCAAATATGCAAAATATGCGTTTCTTTTGCTTTTCAGTATATTAAACAAAGTGCTAAAGAATGCCAGTGTAACACGCAAGTAATCGTATGTATGTGCGTTTGTAAGGGCGATGATAGCCAACTCGATATTTTAGCTTGTCAATTATCTCTCGTACAGACGCAAAATTGTTCAATTACCTACGCTTGGATACGCTTTATTAAGAAACTGCTGATCTATAAAACATCATAGCTGGGATTTGGGAGGAGGTATGATTTGCTATTATCCTTATAAATGGTCATTCGCATGCGAGTGACCCTGGTCCGAAGGCCTTTTGTTTCTATATAATGTATTCTGTTGCTGAGAGACATATTGATTTGGCCTGTGTCATATGTTAAAAATCGTGTCCACTCTGTGATTTAAAAATTGAAGGAAACACTCATTGACATCTGTGAAGATTAAGTACCAATACTTCACATCTGTGATAATTAGATACCAATATTTCGTAAGTGTGAGAATTTGGTACCGATTTTTCATATGTACGAGGATTTGGTACCGATTCTTCACATTTATGAAAATATAGTACCAATTCTTCACATGTGTGAGAAATTGGTAGCAATTCTTCACATTTTTGAAAATTTGGTACCAATTCCATTCTTCACATCTGAGAAAAATCGAGCCAGTTCTTCAGTGTACCGATTCTTCACAGGTTAACATATAAAAATATGAAAATTGAGCACAGATTTTAGACCCCCAAATGCATCGAAATTGACCGTACGCAAATTTCACATTTGCCAAAAGTGACATTTTGGTGCGAATTTTCACACGGTGTGAAATTTGCTAAGTGTGAAATGTGCGGTTCAACAAAGCCATCTCTGATTTGCCTTCTGCCGACAATCTTTGCAAACAGCTTGGACCGAGATCTGGATCCAAAACAATTTCCATTCTGATTGTTCCTGAATTATCTTTTGAATTAATCTTGAAAAAAGCATTTGCTGACGAAAACAAAAACATGTGAAAATGCCCCGCATACAACCAGTCAAACAAATATAAGTAAGTAGATAAATAAATAAATATGGCTTATGTTTAATAAATAACGGTTCAGACCTGTATTGTGTATTGTCTAGTATCCGCTGTATATTTAACCAATTAAACTGCACAACAATCATTCTACATGTATACACCGTATACCACCGTACATCGGATATAGCAATATCTGAATCGAGGTGTTGTGCAAGGTCAGCATTACTTAATCTTTTCCAGTGAAGTATGTGAAATTGTGTAGCAGATATATAGTACTTGTCATTGCTGATTCATTGATGTTTGTTTCTTTTTACTGTAGCTGGTCAACAAAACAACTCTACAGCTGCTTTCCAAAATGTTTATAAATAGCGATTTTTGTCACAATTATTTACATACCCTATACTTGTTTGCGTGTTTGTTATAAACATATGCTTTGTTTGATGTATGATTTTTTCTGCCACTACACGAAAGATATATCTAGTAATAGTGAGTAACAATATTGATTGTTCTTGAAGATTTTTGTATTAAGTTTTAACTTCTGAAAAAGTTGATTATACTTTTAGTAAATCAAAGTTGCTTATCAAAACTCTATTTCAAATTAAGGGCTAACTAGGAGAGCAGCAAAGAACACTGTGGTTGTCATCTATAATTTCATGTGGTCCGTGCATTGTGAATATACTTTGAGAGTTGAAGCTATCAAGTGTATCAACAATTAATCACTTGATTGACTTGGGTGTATGTGCACTAGCGGGTTGTGCAAATTTTATAACTTAACAAAATGTCTTTTAAAAGATATTTTAAGCGCATTTTTGGATGTTCAAAATTGATGCTACATAGTAAGTGCCCTTTATTAGGAGAAAAACCAAAAGGAAAGTACTGCCAAAAAGTTAGAATGGACCAAGTGGGTTTGAAATTTTATTAAGACTGGGAAATGTCATCTTTTAAGATGAGTCCACATTCCAAACCTATTCTCTTTGCAAACCAAGAATGTCTGGTATCTGAAACACGAAAATGTTTATCCACATTACATTGATTGGTGTGTAAAAATCCACTGGAAGTCGTAGATAGGGGGCTATTTCATGACGTTTAAAGGGGTCCCCCAACTTAAGCTTGTAAATGGAACAATCACCAGTATTTCATGAGAGTGCCCCCTGTCTACAACTCTCAGTGTTTTTTTTTTATACACACCGATCAATGTAATGTGGATAAACATTTTCGTGTTTCAGATGCCAGACATTCTGGGTTTTCGATCAGAATAGGTTTGGAGTGTGGATTCGTCTTAAAAGATGACATTTCCCAATCTTAATACAATTTCAAACCCACTTGGTCCATTCTAACTGTTTGGCAGTACTTTCCTTTTGGTATTTCTCCTAATAAAGTGCACTGACTATGTAGCATCAATTTTGAACATCCAAAAATGCGCTTAAGATATCTTTTAAAAGTCATTTTGTTAAGTTTTAAAATTTGTACAACCCACTAGTGCACATACACCCAAGTCAATCAAGTGAATCATTGTTGATATACTTGATAGCTCCAATTCTCGAAGTATATTCACAATGCACGGTACACTTGACATTATATATGACAACCACAGTGTTCTTTGCTGCTCTCCTAATTAGCCCTTAATTTGAAATAGAGTTTTGATAAGCAACTTTGATTTACTAAAAATATAATCAACTTTTTCAGAAGCTAAAACTTGATACAAAAAATCTCCAAGAACAATCAATATTTTTACTCACTATAACTAGATATATCGTCCGTGTATTGGCAGAAAAAAATCATTCATCAAACAAAGCATATGTTTACAACAAACACTCAAACAAGTATAGGGTATGTAAATAATTATGACAAAAATCGCTATCTATAAAAAATTTGGAAAGCAGCTGTATAATACCTACAAATAACAAAAACATTCCCATAATCGCTGATGATTCCTTCTGGATTGTCACGAAAATATATGCTTTAAGACCGTTTAGGTAAAATATTATTATGTATAAATATGTAATATAATCGAAACCATGACCTATTGGCTCTCGTTTGTGATGTCTAATTGTGAAGTTGTCACTTTCCCATTGGCATCCCGTTTCAGATGTGGCGCTTTATTGTATGGATTCCTGATCTTTGCCCTCTTTCCTACTTTTATATATGCAAGCATATCATTGTGAGTCACTTAAATATACTAAACACACGTTTTTTGATTGATTGCTCGTTTTTCAGTTGCCAAATGTACCGTCTATAGGAGTTTGGCGTACAAATTATAGCAATGACTCTTGTTTGTAGTGAACTGTCGATAGCAATATTCAATCTTGTTGAAAAACGTTTTCATGCGCTGGAATTCAATTTTTGTTTGGAATTAGAAGACAGACTATTGTCAGTTGAAGGGAACACAGAGCTCTGTCCCTTAAATAGATATATTAACGGGATGTCAACTTGGTAAAACGTACAGTATTTCAGCCCTGAATGTAAGTTAATGTGCCTATCATAAACGGCATACAATATATTAAAACACAACACTAAATGAGGTAATAAACTACAAAATTTATAACACACTTGTGAACCAGGCAATCTTAAATATTGAGAAAAAATGGCACCAAATGTAAATGCATTCACCAAATACAGATAGACTAACAATCACTCTTATACTATATGCAAACATGGATAATTGTTACAAGGCCACTTAAGTTGTGATTAGTGTTTTTATTTAAAGCGGACTTTTGTGCTTCTAGTAGATTACAAAGTTAATGACTACAGCTAGACATAAGAGCAAACTGAACAGTGATTATAGGTAAAGGATGATATGCTTTTATTTCACTATTTATATTTTGTCCCTTACTGGGCGTTAGTCTCACACTCTCAATGGCTTACATTCTGAGAGTCATGTGAACTAATTTTGTTCTATTCACCAAACACAAAATACACTCAGTTAAAGGATAAAAGGGAATTTTAGGTTACGAGCTGTAAGACAGATTTAAGTATATTTGTGTAAAATGGTTACTTATAAAAAGTTTTATTGCCTTGGTCTAAACGTTCATTTGTGGACTAGCATTTGATGCATGTACATTGCTGAGGACACCATGGCTGGCTGAACTAATGGTTTCTTTATCCCTGGCTGTCTTGTTTGTTGGGCTATTTGTTTTGGTGCATCACAGTTTTTAAATTAATTATGAGTCTTTCTCCTAATGCCATTACAGACTTTAGCTGAAAACAGTTTTGCTTCCCTTAGGGAATTTTTCAATTATAGTCTATCTTAATGAACAATCCATGCTGTGTCGAAAAAGAAATATTTGCCAGGGCGGTAGCCTGTAACAGCCTGTAACACGTGCTACTATATTAAATTAAGGATAATTTAATTGAAAGTATGAGCTACATAAAAAATACATTAAACTACCTAATTATTTAAATTATTTATATAGTCTGCATGTTCAATGCCGTTATTATTATGAAAGTTTTTGGAAAACTACTAGTGTCATTTTATACATTTTTGTGACTGGCTAGCTCATATAATTTAGAATCATACTAGATATTAAAATTTGACACCAAGAGCAGAGCACTTATTAACGGATATAACATTTTACATTGCATAATAAACGAGCAAGGAAATTACCTTGATGTGGAGATGAAATTTCAGAAGAAAAATGAATATTGCTTCCCATTTTTTCTTAAAATATCTTTTCTTTGGTGCTTAGATTTTAGAAATCATAAAAAATTGCTGATTTTCAATTTTTTAGATCAGTCTGTGTAAACACATCAATAAATTTTGGAAATAATTGTAGTCTAACCTTTATTTATTCAGTTGCTACTTACGTTATTAATATTTTAAATATAATAGTTACTAGCGTAAATTGATATTTCAATTATTTCATAAGCATCAAGCATATGTGCTTTCTCAACAAAAAACTCTAAGGTCTGTGAGATAAATGATTGCTTTGACATGCTTAATGGCTTGAAAATATTTTCGAAAGAAACTACAAAGCGTAACAAGTTCGTCTGGATTTAGTCTGGCTTTCAATTAAATAAGCATGTTATATTGTTATAAGTGTCTCATCCTCAAAAATGAAGCTAAACCGGACCCTTTGTCATGGCTATATGCCGTACACTGATGTAGCTATATTTCGTACACCTGATCACCAACTATCGACGGTACACTACATCTGTTTATTTTCCCTAGATATGGACATGAGATATATAATCAAATTATGAAAGAAAATATCTGTAACAAATATACAGATCAAAATTGTCAATAACATTCCATGCAAGAATAATTTGACTGTGTCTCATGGTATAAGATATACTCTTCGTTTTTATTTGATTTGATTCTTTACGTCCCATCAACAAGCTTTCAGTTATGTAGGGACGCATCTATCTGAGTTATACCAGTACTTAGCTAGGATTTATGTGTAATTGCAACGACGCTGGTGAGGCTCAAACACGCGCCCGTCGGTCTCCAGTCAAGCACTCTACCACTGAGCCATTGCGCTCCCTATATAAGATATACTCCAGTATGTATATGTTGTCCTTGATATATCCGTGAATCAAACGTCACAAAGCATGAAAATAAGCAGTGATGAGTGTCATTTTACTGAGCAACAATCTCTGGCTTCAATAATCGCTATGTCCGGTGTGTATTGATATCCGGTGCTACAGTATAGAAGAACGAAGGTGATATAACTGCAACATTTATTTATGGGCATGCGCTTACAAAACGGTGAGCATGCCATCAGTAGATATTGAAAAGGCACCGTGAGTTAGGTTTCAGAATGTAAGTCTGACAGCTGTGGACGACTCATTCATGCGCGGACCCAGAAGTTTATGTCGGTGAGGAGGAGTGGTCCAGGCCCTACAGCCAGAAAACAGCCCTGACTTCTCAAGGTTTAAGCGGGGGCAAACATTTTCCAGGTCAGTTCGAACTTATACAAGAGGGATCAAATGTTAATATCTTTAGAAACCCATATAACTTGTGACTTTCCATGGGGGCGGCGGTCCGGACCCCCTGCGCCCCATTTCCATTCTGCATCAGCGCATGTCATTAATGGATATACAATGTATTTTCTTCATAACATTACGGATACTGTTATGTCGGTAACAAGATTTGACGTTTTATTTGAATCAATAACAAGCTAATGAATCATATGCAACATCATACCTCATTTTCAATTGATGTTCTATTGTAAATATAAAATGTGTGAGGGTGGTAAGGGGGGTTATGAATCCATTCCCTCAAAAATCATACCATATTTTATGGGTATGTACCGAGTGGAGTGTACAAAATATCAAACCTGTGAAACTTTACACAGGTTCAGATACATGTTCTGCTAATGTGACAGCATAATGAGCTACCATGTACGTTGTAAGCAGTTACTAACTCTATCAAGCCGTGAGCCTGTTCTTAATGACATGTTTTTTACGACGAACATGCGAATTCGAACTATTTTAATGACATTTGATGAACAGAATCTAACATTTGTGAGTGATCCAAATAAACTTTTTATGAAAAAAAATATAAAATGCTCAGGCAACCTCACATTTTATCCCAGTTTCTCATGGTGTTGTTTAAGAATTGAAAGTTAGTTTTTTTGCGTTCGCTGAGGTATGAAATGTTGGGAAAATTACATCTAATTCCCATGAAAACATGCTAAAATTAGATGAAACGCAGAAAAAAACTTCCAATTCTTATAATTACAACTTCTTTTGTTATTCTTGCTCCTAAGTATTTCTTAATTTGTGTTTTCCTTAAAATTACATATCAAGTCAAAAACGTTTGGCGCATTTAGACTATGACGTGCACTATGACGCGCACGTAGACGTCATGACGTTTAAAAGAACAAGACGGAGGCGAGATCGTATTTGACATCTGATCGACAAGAATACTGTTAATTTTATCGTCGTAAGTAAGTTAGCCTCAAAATATATGTGTAAGTGTTAAGGTAAAGTGTGAGTAGCTTATCTTCATACAAGCATTGCACAGTACATGTATTACAAACAAAGTTCCGCCGTGAATGTCCCCGCCCTTCATGAATACGATTCAAAGCTAATTGAAAAAATGAAATGCAGGTCAATAAGATCAGATAACCGTTCTTTACCGATCAGATTAACGAATCTCAATAAATGTTATGACAGTTTTAATTATCAAACTTTAATACGTATGATCTAATTTATTTATTTAACTTTACATCTATCGTTACATCTCGACAAACCGCGATCGCAATTAAGCCCAGTCATTCAAACAGAGCAGGCATATCAGACTATTCCTGAATGAAGAAACAATCCTCTCAGGGTTTATACTGTTTGCTTTTACTGCAAATATGTACAAGTTAGCAAACATTAAGAAGGCATGTAAGAAGAAGATCATTTGAATCTTTAGAATTTTTTCCTGCATTCAACATAAAAAACACCGCGACAATATCTTTTTGTTTCAACGAGGAAGTTATGTGCATCTATTATGCATTACAGACGGTTTATTGTCATTAATTCTATTGTATAATTTCTATCTGACCAATAATCAGTGATTATCAAATACAACAAAGGTACAGCTATGACTAGGGATCAAAGGTCGTTGGCAAATCATAATGGTCATCAACTTTATCAAAATATAGTATATGTTTGTTCCAATGAGGAAGTTGCGCGCATCTAGCATTCATTAAGTTGGCATTTAACCCCTTCAACACTACAGAGCTGATAATAGGTCTGTTTGTTTTGTTGCTTTACGTCCCAATTCAACAGCTATGGTCATTGCGGGACGGTCAGTTCACCTAACCACACTTTTTTCTGGGCAAGCTTGAACAAGCAGTTAACCAGTACTTCGTGCATATACTTTCGCTTGTAACTGACAACAACCCCTCTTGAACGATTCAGCGGAAGGAAGGAGAATAGCCGTAGAAATTATTTCACGATCAATCTCCACCAAAGTATGGGACCGGGTCGGGATCGAACTCGCGACCCCTGGATCTGCAGTCAGACTCGCATCTGTTGCCAGACACGTTACCGACTGCGCTATGCAGCCCGGTAAATAATAGGTCTGTTGTCAAATGTTCTGTAGTTAAGAAATTAGCTTTTACATTTTCGCGTAAAGCTCTTCTTGTGATGATTCACATGTAATACATACTATCAATTATTTAATAATATTTCGGCTTTTAAAATGCTTTATAAACAGGGGCTCGATGGATATATAGAGGATCTGACATGAGTATTTAATTTATTACACGAGTTGAGGAGAGGCGATAAAATGTGAGGTTTGTCGAGCATGTTATCGCTTTATCGTAACCAGTTTAATAAATTAAATAATAAAGGGGCACGGATGTTAGATTCTTTTTATCACATATTGCTTAAAGTGAGAACTTCAAGATTTTGCCATCTTTTACGCAACGTTATAATGGACGTCATAACGTCACGTTACAAAATCTGTAAACCACTAGTGTTACATGGCGTTATACAACTCCCAGACGTTTCGTCATTTGATAAATGAACTTAAATACATTTGCAGCTTTCTAGCGTTGCTATGGACCTATGTGTTGCTCTATTTTCTTAAGATTAGAGATAATTATTATTTTTATTTTGCATTTTCGTGTTAATCTCTTATGGTGATGATTCACATGTAATACACACTATGAATTACTTAGCGTTTCGGCTTTAAAATACTTAATATACAGGGACTCGCTGGGTATATAATTGAAACCCAATATTTTTACATGATACAGTTTATTGTAGCAACATGTACCTTTCTTAAACGGAGATTGTACTGAGGGCCGCATGGTAACATAGTTTAGCTAAATGTTTTTACCCTCAAAAATAATGCATATACATAAATAAATCTATCATATGACCTGATTACGTTACTGTTATTTAGTGGATAACGTCATGACTTAAATGATTTTATGACCACACGTTACATGACACTTTCGGTGGGAACAAGTAACGTCAAGGCGACGTCCGTGACAACAATGCAAACTTCCATTGAAATAAAAAAAAATTTGAAGGTGATAAAATTGCATTTAAAAGGTCATATAATGAACAGATCTTACACTCGTGGTCATTTCGCATTAAATTTATTTAACTCGCCAATTAGGGCTTGTTTAATAAATTCCATTTGAAATGCTCCCTCATGTAAGATCCTCTATGATAAATAAATAAATAAATAAATAAATAAATAAATAAATTGAATGCTATAAAGAAATAAGAATGTAATTTTCGTAACTTTAACCCAAATAAGCCTAGCGTCCTTTTTGTGGGACATAGCCAAACAGTACAGATCTAGATCAGACGCAACATAAAGTGACGTATTATCAGGGACTCCACTGTTGCAGAATGTTGAATTAAAATTTGAATAAAAATGAAAAATACCATCCAACAACCCTTAAAACAGAAATGGACCTGTCCAATTGATAAAAATGAGAAATTCCAGTCGGCTTATATGGGTTTACGGATGACATCTATGTTCTAGAATAAATAAAAAAATATTGCTTACGTTTCGTAATCGAAGGTCCAAAGCTAACTGATGTATTGTCTAATACCAATTAAACTACGCAATAATACTTCGGCTGCCAAATCCTACAGTCTATGATCAAAATCAGTTATATACTGAACAGCAAAAGAAACGCATATTTTGCATATTCGGTATAGTGTATAAATTGGGGTTTATTTGTATTGTGACTTGGTGTATAAATTGAAGAAGATTGTTGGCTCTAATAATTTTTCAGCGCAGTTCATTAAAATAATTTTCCATTATAAAAAGATTGGCTATAGCATTAATGTACATGTATTGCAACAGACTGCATACTTGGTGGTCAACCCAATCAAGGTTGGCAACTTTGCTTTCCTCTTTAATTGCACGCCGGTGAGTCGGACTTCAGACTCTTTGATGGTTCCGACTTAAAAAAAACTTATCTATTGATGAGATGGTAGGGGCCTGGTGCATTGGCTGTTTGTCGGGCCCATCGGAGTTTACCTGTTGGATTTCTTATGCTCCGGTATTCAGTTTTATTTACTGTTGAGTCCTTATCTTTGTTTTATCTCCTTGTTCTATCTTGATTTATCTGTTTTAGGAGATGATGCATTGATAAGTTAGGGGCATTTCATGCAAACCAAATATCTATGTGTCTTGATCCACATCTGAATTAAGGGTGAGGTTGGCGCCGTTAAACCGGTTTAAGCCCTCCAGTATATTTTACTGACCGTTCCAAGGCGGTACTTCTTTTATGGATCTTTTATGTTTTTGTTCTGTCTTGTGTTTGCTATGTATTTGTGTGCGCCGTTTTATATGTGCTTTGTGGTCACCTGCTGGGAAAGGTCTGACCTCTTGGCTCTCGTTTGTGGTGTCTAAATGTGAGTTTGTCACTTTCCCATTGGTATCCTGGGTCAGGTGTGGTATTTGATTGTATCGATTCCTGATTTTTGCACTTTTACTTACTTGAAATACTGATCTAATGATACGTAAGGTATCACTGATGTATGGAACATGTGTATAATCAAATGCATCACAAATGGAAGGTTAATTGGAATAATGATAATAAAGGGGCATAACTCCGGGTGTAATAAAATAACTCATAATAAAGGCAACTTTCGAGATGGTGTATGCCTAAAACCACCAAACGGATTTGAATGAAAATCACTCTGTGTGATAATCTGGACATAGAGAATATTTATAAAGGTTTAATTGGCCAATATTCTTCAAGGTGAACACTTGTGACCCAGTTACATGATCGGGCAATTAACCGGAAGTGTGCTTAATACAGGCAAGAAAAGGTCCAAAAAATTGTTTTAAACGGTACTGTTGGACAGTACCTTACTTGACAACAATCAGACTGTGCCAGATTTTAGTACACCTCAAAGATTCCAGTGGTTTTCAATACCAATGCAAAAAATGAAGATTTTGGATTAGCAGTATAATATCTACAGCAGTAAATTTAAAGTTTTATGGAGTTTTCTTGTCTGTTACATTGCGTTCTCGTGACATGCAATGAAATCGGATTCAAGATTTATGAGCATTTTCATTTACTGACCACGTATAGACAGACCTACAGACCGACTCGCGGTGAGTGTCTTTTGATATCAAATTTACTAGGCAAGGCTTTGAGAACGCTTGTTGACATCGCCTGGCTTGCCGAGCGATTCAACATGCGTTCTCAAAGCTGAGCCTGGTAAACTTGATATCAAAAGACGCGAATTTATCAGTTTACCTACTGTTTCTCTCTTCAAACTTGCGATTATGACGTAATTTTCGATGTTTGTGTTGATTCAGCGTCATAAGCGACGCCATTCAAAAAGTGCAACGCCATTATGACCTGATAAAGGCACATGACGAGAGATAGACAACGTTTATCAGGCAACGTGCGACAATGCAGTTAATATTAGAGGTAACTGATAAAAGACTATTCCTGGAGATAGAAACTATCTTCTCATGGGCTTTACTGTTTGTAAATATTGCGAACATGTTGAGAATCAAAGCAAAAATGAGGAAACGTTTAGGAAGAAATTTCAGAAAAAAAAGCGTTCGAATGTTAGGACGTTTTTAAGTGCCACAATCCTAAAAGCACCGAGAAAATATATATTCTTGTTTCAACGAGGAAGTTATGTGCATTACAGACGGTTAATTGTCATTAATTCTATTGTATAATTTCTATCTGACCAATAATCGGTGATTATCAATACAACAACAGCTATGACTAGGGATCAATGGTCGTTGGCAAATCATAATGGTCATCAACTTTATCAAAATTTATACCACCCTTACCAACTTTAGCACGAAATATCTCATGATGTGCAAGGTCTACACTGATGTAGGTGGTATAAATTAGTTATACCATGTTTGTCCACCTGTACGTAAGATAATCCACTCGCTAAAGCTCGTGGATTATCTCCACGTACAGGCGGACAACCCATGGTATAACTATTACATAGTGTATGTTTGTTCGAATGAGAAAGTTGCGCGCACCTAGCATTCATTACGTTAGCATTTAACCCCTTCAACACTACAGAGCTGATAATAGGTCTGGACAGCAGTGTAGATCCAGATGGGATGGCTCGTATGACCCATCTCATCTGGATCTACACTGCTCGCTGACTCATTTTCTCAAGCTCAAATTTTGCAGTTTTTGTTTCTCAGAATTTGTATAACATTCATTTTAAACAAAATGGACCCTTCTTTGATTGAAAGTGGAATTTCTTCTTCAGAAACTAGAAGCTTGAGAAACATGGATACATACACTTATTCAAAATATACAAAAACTGTGAGAATGCAATTGCGTAGGGTGGTGGGGGGGAAGGGGTTTAGAATAGGAGGTCTGGTTTTGCTCTGCTGGCCCAATTAAGTATCTGTGGTTTCAGATACTTCCTTTTTATAACAGTTTATGGCGATGCCTTTTCTCTCTAAGGCCTCTAGATAAGAGTGTGTAAATAAAAATTAATTTACTCATTCTCAACTAAATCGTATGCTGTGGGTACTCGATGAGACGGTTCTTTTTAGCACCCAACCTGTTATTTACTTGCGTATGTTTGATTACGAAAATAACTTAAGTTATGATGTTTTTTAAAATTGTTTTTCGGGTGTTCGTAATTTCAAAGTGTTCGAAATCTTAAAACATTAAACGTGCTGTCAGTTGCAATTAAATATTTAGGGATTGTTTCAGTTCGCGATTCACTCCACCTCACAATAGAACTTTAGGATAAGCATCCAAAATAAGGTACATCAGGCAATAGTATCACACACACACACACACTTTGTGAGGGGACTTGGGTGTTACCCCATAAAGCACCGCCTATAATTTGCAGCAGACTACCACTTCAAATCTTGCTGCCTTTTCAAATATAATAAATAAGGCATATTTCATGAGAATGGTCTGTTGGCAGGCGATTCTCGTGACAAATACCTTACTTTTTTAAAAATTAAGAAATATGTCGCAAAATCTGTCGTCTGCTGGTGCTGCAGTGGTGATTGGTGTTTAAGGCTTAAATGATGCACACCTTTATAAGACCTTTAGTTAATCGTTCTGCGTCAAAAGCTGTGTTCATGTCGAGACGGTCAGTTCACCTTACCACACTTTGTCCTGGGCAAGCTTGGCCAAGCGATTACCCAGTAACTGACACAACCCTTCTTGAATCAGCGGAAGGAGGAGAATGACCATATAAATTATTTCATGATCAATCTCCACAAAAGTATGGGACCGGGCCGGGATCGACCTCGCGTCTCCTGGATCTGCAGTCGTGCGTTCCGCAGCCTGGTGTAGCAAAAAGCTATTTTTCTTGCTTCTAATCCAAAACATATGTTGTGGGTACTCAAAGGAACCATCTCAATGAGACGATTCTTCGTCTCAATGAGACGGTTCTTCTGAGCACCCAAAAACAGTTGTATGGGTAAGAAAACATTAACAATTTTACATTTAAATTTTTGTTTATCTAAACCTGTGCTTTATCAAATTTGATTATAGTTTAGGCATACATAATTTACTGTGCTGTGTCCCTGAGCAAGACACTCTATGCTGGACAGAAAATCATCCTGACTTGACTGAAAACGTGTTGAGGGAGACACTTAAAACAAACAAATAGTGTCATATACATTGTGTATAAATAGCGCCAAATAATTTGGTTTATACATGGTCAAGGTCATGAGTTTGAATGACACAATGATGGGGCACCGGGTCGCATAGAGCAGTCGGTAACCTGTTTGGCTGCAGATAGGTGTCTGACTGCATATCCAGGGGTCGCGAGTTTGATCCAGGTCCGGTCCCATTTTTTTTGGAGATTGATCATGAAATAGTTTCTACTGTCGTTCTCGTTCCTTCCGTTGATTCAAGAAGGGTGTTGTCAGTTACAAGCGAAAGTACGTGCACGGAGTAAATGAAAGCTGCTGTTCTCATACTTCCATAATTGAGCCGCGACATGTGATTACCAACAATGTGGCATTGCCGCATTTTGACAAGTGTAGATTGAGACCAGCCTGTACAGCCTCCTTTTAAGCTTAGAAACTCCAAACGATGTTCGGTCAGTAGCTCAATATTCATAGAATATTCAAGTGACTAGCAAAGCTCTGATCAGACGGCGCGTATTCGCAGGTTGATCTGAGGCTTCGCTGGTCGTACATACCACATTGTTGGAAATCTCATGTCGCGGCTCAATTGTTTAGTTGAACAGCTGGACCAGTGGTTTAGAACGGATAAAAATACAATAATTGTAACACATATAACATGATCAAAGTTGTCTATTTATCCCCTACTGCAACAGGCATATGGTAACAGCAATCAGTAAGAGTCACCTGGATATGTCTGCCATACAGAACAAAATTGTCCTCACGCCTCAAGGTAACTTTCGCATGCTGGCGATTCTAGACAAGATTGGGTATATGCTTAAGTGGTAAAATATTTTTACTGACCATTCCAAGGCGGTGCTTCTTTTAAGGATCATTTGTGTCTTGGCTGACCTATAGGCTCTCGTTCATTATGTTTTATGATATTTTTGTCACTTCCCCATGTTGTATCCTGGGTCAGGTGTGGTACTTGATTGTACCGACTCCTGATTAAGTAGCCAAGTGGCTAACTTTTGAGAAAGGTGCTGACTTGGTTAACATCCTCTATGTGGTATGTCTATTTGCAATCTTAGTCCCTTTCCATTTTGGTTTTGATGGCAGAAATTTGATTCTAATTGAACTAGTTCCTGGCAATCGTTTTCCTTTTATCTTTTCTAGCATGACAGGCTAACTGAGATGAGTGTACGTTTGTGTTACAAAATAGCAGATAATATTAAAATCTCGAAAATTCAATTGTCCACTACATTTCGAATAACTGTCACAGTGTTTGTATAGGAGTATTGGTTGTTTTGAATTAATGAGCTACATATACATATTATATATAAATGCGTTGTTACATAATACGTTATCAACGCTTGCTATGTAATCCAATAACTTGTTAAATTAGATTAATTGATATGCATCATTATTTGACACAATTTATCAAAATATTGCAAGTAAACAGTAACAATTTAATATAAGTAGATCATGTAACATGTATTAAAATACATTTATCGTGACTTTTCCGCCTTTCCTTTGATCTAAGCTGTACAATAATAAGACCTTGTCAAGGGTGAAGCTTATAAGTGACTTGAATATCTGATGAATAAATTAAAAGGTGATTGTTTTATTGGTCATGATACAAGAATTGTATTGTACAAATACTCGTGAATATACAGATATTCCCTCTTGCAGTGGGAAACTTGTCTTCGACGCATCCCACCAAAAAAAGGGAATATTTGTATATACACTCGTAAAATTGTACAGTATAGCGAACTTACAATGCTAAGTTTGTTCAGTCTAGGCCAATACCACAAGGCTTTTTAAATCAAAATCTATATTCATAATTCAGCAAATTGATATCCATAATTTAACATAATCTATCAAAATAGTTTCTATTGAACATAAGTAAGGTAACATTATTAACAGAGACTATATTAAAGAAAGAAGATGTATCAATGCTATGAATTCAGATATAAAGGATGAAATAGTTTCTTTTATTTTGAAAGATATATTATATTACTAAAGGTCTGCATAGTTTTATGTTTGAAGCAGGATCTTTGCAAACTAAGGTAAATTCATACTGTTAATGTCCCAGGAGTGGTTTTCAGAGTGAGGTGAAGTTTGTCCATTTTAAATTTATGTTTCTGACATACAGATCGAGTGTCATACATAATATTTCCAAACATCTGTATGTACGCTTTGTTTTCCAACAAGAGCAAGACGAAAAATACGCTTGGTAATTTTTTCAAATCTTCTTTAACTAGAGGGAGAAAATTTTGTTATTGTAGAGAGTTTTGCCCTCTTGGTGTTTTGTTGTTAGCTTTAATTGCAAAATGATATGATAACACAAGAAAAATAACGTATTTGAGAGAAATTATAAACTTAGCCAAAAGACTTCAATATTCATCAAAAAACATCTATTGAATAAAAAAATCATATCTGATCAGACTTTATAACTTAACATAAAAGAGCGTAACTCCGTTATATAATTCAGCGAGGCTTTATGCGTACTTATGAGTATTTATACATTTTGTAGTTACAGGTTAAGCCATACATCATGTAATTACTGAGTGTTTCGAAGATTTGGTTGAAATTTAGATCTGTTTTGAATTTGAATATTGATTTAAGCATTGCATAAAAAATAAAATGAGTTGAACAGTCCGCTAATTAGTAAAACTTAGATTACTTCACGTAGAACTTGCGACCAAAATAATGTATTACTGCTAACCTAATATTGTAACCTATGTAACAATATGACAACCATTTCCTCACTTAGCTATAAATATTAAGGAATTTATCAGCTACAGTTATATCCTAAACAAAAATGATTAGTTATCAAAACTTCAGCTAAAATATGTTTGCATAAATCAATTACGTTACATAGATAACAAGCTGTCACGTATAAATGCAATTCTTTCGACCAAGAAAATATTATGATAAGACATTTATGCATTCTTCCAAAATTATAAAACTGCTATTTTTAATTGGGGGTGAAGAGAATTCTTTCTTCCTAAGGCAGACAGTTTTTGAAAGCAACATGCTTTTGAAAACAACCATAAATGTGGTGTAGCGTCCTTGATCTAATCACAGCAATCCACACGGACGAATGTCGGAGCCTCTTGTAACTATACATGTGTTCATCCACGGGGGGGGGGGGGGGGGGGGGGGGGTAACCTCTGTGATATGTGCGGAGGTAAATGATACGTAAGAAAATGGTTATTTTCACGTTTATGTAGTATAACCTAATAGCTTGGAATGATGTATTATGTACAAATGGATGAGGATGACAACAGACTAAAATACGATGACTGAATGAGTGATGATAGCTTAATATATCTATTATGTATACACCGATTGCACCCCGTGACAAATCAATAAGGGGTTTAGTGAAATCACATATGCACTTATCTAATATACTAAGAAAAACAATTGGAGGATATTGAACTTCATTACTTTAATGTGAAAAATAGAGAAATTTGATTTGATAGTAAATAACGTCATTTTACTAAAGGATGTTTAGCTGATTTTGCCGTTTTACTCCGTTAGTTTGGGTACAGTACCTTTCCAAATGTATTTACCCCACTACACAAAAAGTCATACCCTATTAATAACGGGTATGACCGCCTCTAGAGTCAATAACTGCCTGGCAACGACGACGCATACTTGTTACAAGCCTTCGAATGACGTATTGTGGTATACCATTCCACTCCTGGATCAACGCTTGTCCAAGCTGGGCGATGGTGGTTGGGCGATTGGCTCGGTTGTTCAGACGCCTCATGCCACGCGTGTTCGATGGGATTGAGTTCTGGGGAGCGGGATGGCCAATCCATGGTTTGGATTCCAGCTTGTTGAAGGCGATTTCGCACGATGATTCATACGGGACTTTAACGGACATCCAGGTAGCTACGGTACGCTGAAGCGGTAATAGGGAATTATAATGGAAGGTGTTAGTTTTTATACTATATCTTTTGAAAGTATTAAAGCAGAATTCCTGTGCAAACAAATGTTTTACCTAAATATCTTGCGATTATTCTGATATATTTTTTATGAATTTCCCTCTGCAAACTCTTCGTCCTTTTTGATGGTTTTTGATAGAACCCTAAGAATGATTAAATTATATAGTAAAACAGGCTTTTTAAGATCAGCTCATTGGTAGATATTCGGTCATAGTTATTAAAGTATTCAATATATTTTCCCTGTGCAAACGGGACACTATGCTCAGTTCCATTGCGAACAAATTGGTATAATTTTCATACAATTAAAATAAAATTTGATGTAGCCTTTTTAATTTTTCCTGATACAACCCTTTGACATTTTTCAAAAGCTTTCCACGATAGTCTATTTTTAGCAACTGTATCCAAGGTAACAACAGGTATTGACCACACATACACTTTTGTAATCGCGTGTCTGTAACTCAGCTTTTTTGAGCGTCAAAGACTCTTTATTTATTTATTTATTTATTTATTTATTTATTTATTTATTTATTTATTTATTTATTTATTTATTTATTTATTTATTTATTTATTTATTTATTTATTTATTTATTTATTTATTTAATAAAGATGCGCTTGATCAGGGTTTTCACTGTTTGCATCAAGAATATTCTATTAAATTTTAAATAAAAAAATAAAAATACCACCCGACTTAATACAGAATGAACTTGCCCAAATGACAAGAGTGGGAAATTCTGTTGACCTAAATTGGTTAAGATTCTAACTTGCTAGTGGCGATAAATTTGGTACAAACAGTGTTGATCCAGATCAGGCCCGAAAAAGCGTCGAACTGATCTGGATCCAAACTATTTGAGTGAGAAACGTTGACACTGTGTTGGTATTTCTGTAATTAAAGGATAAACATTGAAATATTGTTTCATAGGCCCATTTAAGAAGGGGCGGCAGACAACTAGATAGCTGGCAAAATTACTCAGCATGCAAATAGTTAATTGACACATTGTTCTAATTGAATGGCTTCAATTTATTGCCAATTATACAATGTGAGAATTGACAGAGTCTATTCGGTGTAAAAACTGCGAAAAGAGCCGACTTGTCATTAATTACTACTCATTAGATCATTAAAACTTTGTTCTTCGGCGTCTGATCAGGGTCTCCACGGTTTCTTATAAAAGGTTCTATTAAAACCTGAATAAAGAATATAAATACCACCATACAACCCTTGGTTCAGAAATGGACTGGTCCAACTTATAAGAGTGGGAAATTGGACTCATTGGCTAATTTAATTGTTCTTCGGCGTCTGATCATGGTCTCCACGGTTTCTTATCAAAGGTTCTATTAATAACTAAATAAAAAATATAAGTACCACCATACAACCCTTGGTTCAGAAATGGACTGGTCCAACTTATAAGAGTGGGAAATTCGACTGGCACCATTATTTACAAGTATGTTATATCACAATCAGAATCTTGAAATTATTTTGACTTTTAAGAAACGCCACAGAACTCAGTCACCTCATTCGGGTCTTCACTGATTGCATTGGATAAGCCGTATTTACCAATAAACCAACACGCCGTATTGGACCCCATGCTGTGTGGTTGCGTGAGGTGATTTGTGTCATCTGGTGATTTTTCCCCCAACCAAAATGGATCCAGATCAGGCACGTCAACGGGATTTTTATTGGATTCAAACAGATGGTATATCGTATATCTGAAATTTGTATTTGAAAAAGGTAAAATTTAACAAGACAAATTCGACGAATTTATATCCCCCGACGAAGGGTTATTTGAGAGAAACATGTAAATCACAAAACATAAATCCCATTTATCTAAGTCTTAGTTCACCTTCAGTATCATTTAGATCATAACAAACACCTGTCAAGTATGCTTTAGTGCTTAGTTTAATAAAAATATACTTACATCTGCACAATTTCAATATCTGACCTTTAAACCCAACCCCAGAGGTCAAGGGTGTGTGTAAATTCAAAGTGTTACCTTGCATGTAGGTCTACACTTCTTCCACTTTCATTTGATATGCAACATGACCACTTTTAGAAAAGAAAAAGAAAATGACCTTTTGACCCCACCCCACGGGGTCGTTGGTGTGTGTAATGACAGCATATTTGCTTTCATGGTGCTCTGTGATCAATTCCCTTTAATTTGATATGCAACATGACTACTTTCAGAAAAAGATATAGTTTGACCTTTTGACCCTACCCCTTGGGTCGAGGGTGTGTCTGTGGGCAAAATATTTGCTACCATGTTGCTGCCAGCGTTGTCAGCTTTAATTTGATATGCAACATGACTACTTTCAGAAAACGATATAGTTTGACCTTTTGACCCCACCCCCTGGGTCGAGGGTGTGTCTGTGGGCAAAATATTTGCTACCATGTTGCTGCCAGCGTCGTCAGCTTTAATTTGATATGCAACATGACCATATTCTGAAAAAGTTTCATTTTGACCTCGGCCCCACCCCCTAAGTCCACCAACAGGCTCGGACCCAGGCCTTCAAACTGAAATCCCGTTTGATATGTTTCATATCTATTGCTGCTCTGCCTGTATGCAAAATTTCAGCAAAAAATATTAACAATTGCCTTAGTTATTGCGAAATTTAAATATTTGACCTTTGACCCCTTAGGTGGGGTCAAAGGGGGTGGGGTAAAACTTTGACACTGCCATGCTTATCTACAGGCACTTGGCAATCATGGTCTAATAGTGAGAAGTTGTTAAATATAATAGCTTTGATAAAATGTGAAGATCATCACACAAAAAAGCTAATATAGGTTTTGCCTTATAATTGCCTATACTAAAACAAGGGCAATAACTCAAGTGTTAAGGGGTTGATTTTGACCAAACTTATTGGATGTTTGAGAGTCCATGGTACTTATCATTTGTACCAAGAATGAATCAAATCTGACCAATAGGTACTGAGATATGGTTCCGGACGGACGGACGGACGGACGGAATGGACGGACGGACGGACGGACGGACGGACGGACGGACGACGCCAAAACTATATCCCTCCGACTTCGTCGGGGGATAAAAAAAAAATGCAAAAAAAGACGCTTATAAAATAATGTCAATGCTGCGTGTGCATGCATATGCATGCTAATGCTCTCATATGCTCTCATATGGTATTAACATATTTTCGCATAAGTGATTTATTGATTTGGATCTACACGGTTTTCTGGCTTCTCCAACATCAGCTTTTATCAGGGGCTTTTGCGCATGTGCGATATACAAATGTTTTCTATGTATACCTGTAGACGGATCTTTATTCCCTTTACAACTAAATTCGATATTCCACACTTCTTTCTCTGAAGATCTATATTGTCATAGAAAACAGAGCAGACTCTGATTTAATGCCACCCGTGTCTTCACTGTCAAAGTATCCCATTGAATATCTCACTTTGGATACGTAAACATGTGCGTTAATGAGTGGCATTTGCGCATGTGCGATCAGTACCAGATTATAGATCAATTGAATTGTCCTTAAAGTTTGAACGGTTAGGTCAGGACGGCCCTTATATTGAGGGATTTCATAAAAATATTTCATTTCTTTCTCTGGAGATCGAATCTGTCCTCGAATACAGTGTAGACACCGATGAAAAGTCGCTTGTGCAGTATTTCCTCTTGGTCTTCACTGTTTGTCATAGTCCCCGTTTACTTAAAATTGATCTGAACAAAATCTTAACAATTTTGTTTCGCAACAATATGTGAGTCTAAAACGACTTTATCATTTGACACACCAGCGCATGAAAAAAGCTGCAACAACGATCATTCCTCGTCCGTTTGGACGCACTGTAACCCTTTGTACATTTGATCAGTGTCTTCACTTTGATGTGGACAGTTTTAAACTGTTTTGATTACACAATGTACCACTCCCATTTGTGGACAGTGGAAATGATCAGTTTTCGTGACTGTACACGTCGCGAGAAAACCTGACATTGTTACCTCCGAACAGCAAAGGTGCAGGACAGAATACGCATCTGCGCAGTCTGATCATCGCCTTTATTTTTCGCTATCTCTTAACTTGCGAAACAGCACGTCCAAAGAATGCGGCGTTTAGGCAGGGTCTTCACTGTTCACGCACACTATTGAATAAATTCAATATCCCGAGCGATGATCAGACTGCAAAAGTTGTGTAGACTCATCTACGCGTCAGCATGCAAGAAAGCGATTTTCTTGCGACGGTTATCAAATTCATTATGAAGTGTCGGGCCTGATCTAGGTCCACGCTGTTTGCTATACAAGCAGTAACTCCACATGGTCTGGTTCGAATGCCTATCGTAGAGTTATTATTATTTTATTTAAATCAGGGTCTTCACTGTTCGCTCTCAGATGGTTCCTCTAAAAGTTTAATAAAATTTAAAAACCGACACCAACAGCTGTAAAATTTGAAATGAACCCGTCCGATTGATGAAATGGGGAACGTTCATTCGGCTTAAATTTTATTGATCAGGGAGGGCCAAAATACAGCAGATCTCTCTACATGCTTTATCAGCACCTAACATAGGTCAACCGATGATCAGACTGTGTCTGTGTACGTGTTGGGTAGACTTATCAACGCGTTTTTCTTTATTTGTTATGAAATGTATTAAAATTATAAATGATACTAAATTTATGCTTGTTTCATTTGATGTAAATCTGATGTACACTCTGATCAATGTTCGATGCACACGCGCAGAAAAATATTCTAATAGTAATGCTACAGTACAAATTTTCGATAATCTGTTTCACTATAAAAACATTGCAACAGTCCAGTGGATTAAACGCCTTAAGCTATGCATGGTTACTATGGCGACTCTGCCACCTGCTAAGGAATTAAAAATACAGGTAGTGTCCTGGCAGAATGAGATACGAACACTCGATGTCCTCAAAAGTCCGACATGGTCCGATGGGGACAAGCGTTGTCATCCTTTAATGTGAAATTGGTCCTATTTCCACGGAAAAATGGTACAATATATGGGTTAATGACCTGGTCAATATAACGTTGACCTGTAAGGGTACATTTGTACCATTGATAATCACTAAATGCGTTTTAAAGTTGTTAGAGATGCCCGCCCACACCATTACGGACCCACCACCATATGGGTCACGTTCAATAATATTGCAATCTGCAAATCGCTCATTTTTGCGTCGCCAAACGCGTGTCCGGCCGACTGCACGTGACAACCGAAAAACACTTTCGTTTGTATAGAGCACAGTGCTCCATTGCCGCTGAGTCCACCTCAAATGTGCTCTGGACCACTGTTCACGAGTTCGTCTATGTCGTCGTGATAAAGGTGTTGCTATCACAGGTCTTCTGGCTCATTTAACCTGTTATTTATTGTCTGCACACTGACGTTTACACCACGCGTATTTCGAAGATCTTGACGCAGTTTTGGGGCACTTAAAGTCCTTGAACGTTATGACTCCATTACAACGTGACGGTCACCTGCTCTAGAAGTCGCCCGTGTACGACCCCTACCACGCCTTTCTGCAACTTCACCCGTCTGCTACACTACCGCCCATCTATTTGTCCTTGTCGAATTCGCGTTGAAAACGCATTGAAAACGCACGTAAAACGCGAATTTCGAAAATCCAATCAAAGCCCACCATCCATATGCGTTGAACTGCAGTGCAACGCAGTTACCTGTTAACCAATCAATAACTCAAGTATAGCAACGCAGTTCAACGTACAATTCACGTTGAAACGCATGGTTGAACAGCCAATCAAAAAGGTTCAAGTGCGTTGCCAGATCTGTTACGTGTAAATCAATGATTATTTCATTATTGAAACCAAGACAACAGCGAAAACATTTTCCCACAAAACGCTTTGTTTATCGTTTCTTTTTCTTTTTTGTGTCAATGGCACTTCCTCATTTTTGGCCATCGTTGCGAGATATTTCATGTCAGCTGACTTCACATCCCATTGCATTTGTTTAACATCGGTTACAATTCCACTATGTGGACCAGTTCATCGTGTTCAGTCCAACCATATCAAACAGGTTCATGGATCTTTGTTATCAAGCCTAGAAATCAGGTTTTAGAACCTGAACATGCTGCATTTTGATCAAATAACTGGCTTGATTTCTTTAACGATCTATCTCTTCTTACTGGCTCGATTAAATTTAGGTCTTCAAATGGATAGGCTCCCAGTCCAAGCCTCACATGAGGCACTGTGTTCCGAGAGAGAGAGAGAAAAAGAGAGAGAGAGAGAGAGAGAGAGAGAGAGAGAGAGAGACAGAAAGAAGGCTGTTTAAACTGTGTCAGAACCTACCTGCCCGGCACTGTGTTGCAGGGGTGCAGGCTGTTTTAGCAATGTCTGAACCTACCTGCCAGGCACCATGCTACAGGGGTGCAGGCTGTATAAGCGGTGTGGGAACCTTCCTGCCTGGCACTGTGTTACAGTGATGCAGGCTGTTGAAGTAGTATCAGAACCTACCTGCCAGGCACTGTGTTGCAGGGGTGCAGACTGTTTAAGCAATGTCGGAGTCTACCTGCCAGGCACTGTGTTGCAGAGGTGCAGACTGATTCAGCAATGTCTGAACCTACCTGCTGGGCACTGTGTTGCAGTGGTGCAGGCTGTTTAAGTAGTGTGGGAACCTACCTGCCCGGCACTGTGTTGCAGGGGTGCAGACTGTATAAGCGGTGTTCGAACATACCTGCCGGGCACTGTCTTACAATGGTGCAGGCTGTTTAAGGGGTGTCAGAAGCTACCTGCCGAGCTATGTGTTACAGTGGTGCAGACTGTTAAAGCAATGTCAGAATCTACCTGCCGGGCACTGTGTTACAGTGGTGCAGGCTGTTTAAGCAATGTCAGAACATACCTGCCGGGCACTGTGTTACAGTGATGCAGACTGTTTAAGCAATGTCAAAACCTACCTGCCGGGCACTGTGTTACAGTGGTGCAGACTGTTTAAGTGGTGTCAAAACCTACCTGCCGGGCACTGTGTTACAATTGTGCAGACTGTTTAAGCGGTGTCAGAACCTACCTGCCTGGCACTGTGTTACAGTGGTGCAGACTGTTTAAGCTGTGTCCGAACCTACCTGCCAGGCACTGTGTCACACTGGGTATGACAGTTTAAGTGGTGTCAGAACCAAACTGCCGGGCACTGTGTTTGAGTGGTGAAGGCTGTTTAAGCGGTGTCGGAACCTACCTGCCGGGCACTGTGTTACAGTGGTGCAGACTGTTTAAGTAAAAATAAACCAGTTTGAGATAATTCTAATTTTTGTTTAATAATTTTGATAGGAAAATAAACCAAATTCAGATTTTCAAAATCCTTTTTCTTTAGAAATTAAGATATCTCTGTTTTTGCCTGTATTGAGTTTTAACTGTTTAAGCAGTGTCGGAACCTACCTACCGGGCACTGTGTTACAGTGGTGCAGAGTGTTTAAGCGGTGTCGGAACCTACCTGCCAGGCACTGTGTTACAGTGGTGCAGGCTGTTTAAGCAGTGTCCGAGTCTACCTGCCAGGCACTGTGTTACAGTGGTGCAGACTGTATGAGCGGTGTCAGAACCTACCTGCTGGGCACTGTGTTTGAGTGATGAAAGCTGTTTAAGCAAAGTCGGAGTCTACCTGCAGGGCACTGTGTTACAGTGATGCAGGCTATTTAAGTGGTGTCTGAGTCTACCTGCCGGGCACTGTGTTACAGTGGTGCAGACTGTATAAGCGGTGTCAGAACCTACCTGCCGGATAACTGTGTTACAGGGGTGCAAACTATTTAAGCAGTGTCGGAACCTACCTGCCTGGCACTGTGTCACAGTGGGGATGACAGTTTAAGCGGTGTCAGAACCTACCTGCTGGGCACTGTGTTTGAGTGGTGAAGGCTGTTTAAGTTGTGTCAGAACCTACCTGCCGGGCACTGTGTTACAGTGGTGCAGACTGTTTAAGTAAAAATAAACCAGTTTGAGATAATTCTGATTTTTGTTTAAAAATTTTGATAGGAAAATAAGACCAAATTCAGATTTTTAAAATTCTTTTTCTTTAGAAACTAAGATATCTCTGTGTTTGCCTGTATTGAGTTTTAACTGTTTAAGCAGTGTCAGAACCTACCTACCGGGCACTGTGTTACAGTGGTGCAGACTGTTTAAGCGGTGTCAGAACCTACCTGCCGGGTACTGTGTTACAGTGGTGCAGGCTGTTTAAACATAGTCAGAACCTACCTGCCAGGCACTGTGTTGCAGGGGTGCAGACTGTATAAGCAGTGTTGGAACTTCCTGCCGGGCACTGTGTTACAGTGGTGCAGGCTGTTTAAGCAATGTCAGAACCTACCTGCCGGGCACTGTGTTACAGTGGTGGAGACTGTTTAAGCAATGTCAGAACCTACCTGCCGGGCACTGTGTTACAGGGGTGCAGACTGTTTAAGTAGTGTCAGAACCTACCTGCTGGGCACTGTGTTACAGTGGTGAAAGCTGTTTTAGCAATGTCGGAGTCTACGTACCGGGCACTGTGTTACAGGGGTGCAGGCTGTTAAAGCGGTGGCGGAACCTACCTGCCGGGCACTGTGTTGCAGTGTTGCAGGCTGTTTAAGTAGTGTCGGAACCTACCTGCCGGGCACTGTGTTACAGTGATGCAGGCTGTTTAAGCATTGTCGGAACCTTCCTGCCAGGCACTGTGTTACAGGGGTGCAGGCTGTAAAAGCATTGTCTGAACCCACCTACCATACACTGTGTTGCAGGGGTGCAGGCTGTTTTAACAATGTCAGAACCTACCCGCCGGGCTCTGTGTTACAGTGACGCAGACTGTTTAAGCGGTGTCGGAACCATACCTGCAGGGCACTGTGTTACAGTGGGGAAGACTGTTTAAGCGGTGTCAGAACCTACCTGCCGTGCACTGTGTTACAGTGGTGAAGGCTGTTTTAGCAATGTCGGAGTCTACCTGCCAGGCACTGTGTTACAGTGGTAAAGACTGTTTAAGAAGTGTCAGAACCTACCTACCAGGCACCTGTGTTGCAGGGGTGCAGACTGTTTCAGCAATGTCAGAACCTACCTGCGTGGCACTGTGTTGCAGGGGTGCAGACTGTTTAAGTAGTGTCAGAACCTACCTGCCAGCACTGTGTTACAGTGGTGCAGGCTGGTTAAGTGGTGTCGGAACCTACCTGCCGGGCACTGTGTTACAGTGGTGCAGGCCATTTAAGCGGTGTCAGAACCTACCTGCCGGGTAATGTGTTACAGGGGTGCAGTCTGTTTAAGTAGTGATGGAACCTACCTACCGGGCACTGTGTTACAGTGATGCAGGCTGTTTAAGTGGTGTCTGAAACTACCTGCCGCGCACTGTGTTACAGTGGTGCAGGCTGTTTAAGCGGTGTCAGAACCTATCTACTGGGCACTGTGTTACAGTGGTGCAGTCTGATTAAGCAGTGTCAGAACCGACCTGCCAGGCACTGTGTTACAGTGGTGCAGGCTGTTTAAGTAGTGTCAGAACCTACCTGCCATGGACTGTGTTACAGTGGTGAAAGCTGTTTCAGCAATGTCGGAGTCTACCTGCCTGGCACTGTGTTACAGTGGTGCAGACTATTTAAGCAGTGTCAGAACCTACCTGCCGGGCACTATGTTACAGTGATGCAGACTGTTTAAGTGGTATCTGAACCTACCTACCGGACACTGTGTTACAGTGGTGCAGGCTGTTTAAGCAATGTCAGAACCTACCTGCCGGGCACTGTGTTACAGTGATGAAAGCTGTTTAAGCAATGTCAGAACCAACCTGCCAGGCACTGTGTTGCAGTGGTGCAGGCTGTTTAAGCTGTGTCAGAACTTACCTGCCGGGCACTGTGTTACAGTGGTGTAGGGTGTTTAAGCAATATCAGAACCTACCTGCCAGGCACTGTGTTACAGTGGTGAAAGCTGTTTAAGCAATGTCAGAACCTACCTACCCGGCACTGTGTTACTGTGGTGCAGGCTGTTTAAGCAATGTTGGAATCTACCTGCCAGGCACTGTGTTACAGTGGTGAAAGCTGTTTTAGCAATGTCGGAGTCTACCTGCTGGGCACCGGGTTGCAGGGGTGCAGGCTGTTTAAGCAATGTCAGAACCTACCTGCCGGGCACTGTGTTACAGTGGTGAAAGCTGTTAAAGCAAAGGCGGAGTCTACCTGCAGGGCACTGTGTTACAGTGATGCAGGCTGTTTAAGCGATGTCCGTGTCTACCTGCCGGGCACTGTGTTACAGTGGTGCAGACTGTATAAGCGGTGTCAGAACCTACCTGCCGGGCACTGTGTAACAGGGGTGCAAACTGTTTAAGCAGTGTCGAAACCTACCTACAGGGCACTGTGTTACAGTGGTGCAGGCTTTTTAAGCGGTGTCAGAACCTACTTGCCGGGCACTATGTTACAGTGGTGCAGGCTTTTTAAGCACTGTCCGAACCTACCTGCCGGGCACTGTGTTACAGTGGTGCAGACTGTTTTAGCGGTGTCGGAACCTACCTGCCGAGAACTGTGTTACAGTGGTGGAAGCTGTTTAAACAATGTTGGAGTCTACCTGCAGGGCACTGTGTTACAGTGATGCAGGCTGTTTAAGAAGTGTCGGAACCTAACTGCCAGGTACTGCGTTGCAGTGGTTCAGACTGTTTAAGCTTGCAGGGGTCTAGGCTGTTTAAGCGGTGTCAGATCCTACCAGGTAGGCACTGTGTTGCAGGGGTGCAGGCTGTTTAAGCGGTGTCCGAACCAACCTGCCGAGCACTGTGTTGCAGGGGTGCAGGCTGTTTAAGTGGTTTCGGAAGTTACCTGCTGGCACCGGTTTGCAGGGGTGCAGGCTGGTTAAGCGGTGTCGGAACCTCCCTCTGCTGCACTGTGGGGCCGGGATGCAGGCTGTTTAAGTGGTGTTGGAAACTACCTGCCGGGCACTGTGGGGCAGGGGTGCAGGCTGTTTAAGCGGTGTCAGAACCTACCTCCCCGGCACTGTGGGGCAGGCTGTTAAAGCGGTGTCAGAACCTACCTCCAGGACACTGTTGGGCCAGGGGTTCAAGCTGTTTAATCGGGGTTGGAACCTACCTCCTGAGCACTGCTTGGCAGGGGTGCAGGGTGTTTAAGCGGTGTCAGTTCCTACTTCATCAGCAGGTTAGA